>CAMAOC010000347.1:0-40000 GCA_945859555.1 Megachile ligniseca
TAAGCATAAGAATAGTAGTTATAGCGATAATAAAAATAATAATTAGGATAAGAATAACAGTTATAATGATAAAGACAAGAGGAATAGGGATAATAATAATAGTAATAAGAATAATAATATCAGTTATAGCGATAACAATAATAATAATAATAAGGATAATAATAATAGTTATAAGGATAAAGCCAAGAGGAATAGGGATAATAATAATAGTAATAAGCATAAGAATAGTAGTTATAGCGATAATAAAAATAATAATTAGGATAATAATAATAGTTATAATGATAAAGACAAGAGGAATAGGGATAATAATAATAGTAATAAGAATAATAATAACAGTTATAGCGATAACAATAATAATAATTAGGATAATAATAATAGTTATAATGATACAGACAAGAGGAATAGGGATAATAATAATAGTAATAAGAATAATAATAACAGTTATAGCGATAATAATAATAATAATTAGGATAATAATAATAGTTATAATGATAAAGACAAGAGGAATAGGGATAATAATAATAGTAATAAGCATAAGAATAGTCGTTATAGCGATAATAAAAATAATAATTAGGATAATAATAATAGTTATAATGATAAAGACAAGACGAATAGGGATAATAATAATAGTAATAAGAATAATAATAACAATTATAGCGATAACAATAATAATAATTAATATAATAATAATAGTTATAATGATAAAGACAAGAGGAATAGGGATAATAATAATAGTAATAAGAATAATAATAACAGTTATAGCGATAATAATAATAGTAATAAGGATAAAAAAATAGTTATAAGGATAAAGGCAAGAGTAGTGCGGATAGTAACAATAGAATGAGGATAATAATAATAGTAATAAGAATAATAATAACAGTTATAGCGATAGTAATAATAGTAATAAGCATAATAATAACAGTTATAGCGATAATAATAATAATAACAAGGATAATAATAGTAGTTATAAGGATAATGACAAGAGGAATAGGGATAATAATAAAAGTAATAAGAATAATGATAACAGTTATAGCGATAATAATAATAGTAATTAGGATAATAATAATAGTTATAAGGATAAACGCGAGCGTAATACGGATAGTAACAATAGAATAAGGATAAGGATAATAGTTATAGCGATAATATTAATAATCATAAGGATAATAATAATAGTTATAAGGATAAAGACAAGAGGAATAGGGATAATAATAATAGTAATAAGTATAAGAATAGTAGTTATAGCGATAATAATAATAATAATAAGGATAATAATAATAGTTATAAGGATAAAGACAAGAGTAATACGGCTAGTAACAATAGAATGAGGATAGTAAGAACAGTTATAGCGATAATAATAATAACAGCTATAGCGATATTAATAATAGTAATAAGTATAATAATAATAGTTATAAGGACAAAGACAAGAATAATAGGGATAATAATAATAGTAATAAGAATAATAATAACAGTTATAGCGACAAGAATAATAATAATATGAATAATGATCATAGTTATATGGATAAAGACAAGAGTAATAGGGATAGTAACAATAGAATAAGGATAATAATAACAGTTATAGCGATAATAATAATAGTAATAACTATAAGAATAATAGTAATAGCGATAATAATAATAATAATAAGGATAATAATAATAGAAATAGGGATAAAGGCAAGCGTAATGCGGATAGTAACAATATCATAAGGATAATAATAATAGTTATAAGGATAAAGGCAGTAGTAATACGGATAGTAACAATAGAATAAGGATAATAATAATAGTTATAAGGATAAAGGCAAGAGTAATACGGATAGTAACAATAGAATGAGGATAGTAATAACAGTTATAGCGATAATAATAATAATAATAACTATAAGAATAATAGTTATAGCGATAATAATAATAATAATAAGGATAATAATAATAGTTATAAGGATAAAGGCAAGCGTAATGCGGATAGTAACAATAGAATAAGGATAATAATAACAGTTATAGCGATAATAATAATAGGAATAAGAATAATAATAACAGTTATAGCGATAATAATAATATTAATAAGGATAAAAAAATAGTTATAAGGATAAAGGCAAGAGTAATGCGGATAGTAACAATAGAATGAGGATAATAATAATAGTAATAAGAATAATAATAACAGTTATAGCGATAATAATAATAGTAATAAGGATAATAATAACAGTTATAGCGATAATAATAATAGTAACAAGGATAATAATAGTAGTTATAAGGATAATGACAAGAGGAATTGGGATAATAATAAAAGTAATAAGAATAATGATAACACTTATAGCGATAATAATAATAGTTATAAGGATAAAGGCGAGCGTAATACGGATACTAACAATAGAATAAGGATATGAATAATAGTTATAGCGATAATATTAATAATCATGAGGATAATAATAATAGTTATAGGGATAAAGACAAGAGTAATACGTATATTAACAATAGAATAAGGATAATAATAACATTTATAGCGATAATAATAATAATAATAATAATGAGGATAATAATAATAGTAATAGGGATATAGGCAAGAGTAATGCGGATAGTAACAATAGAATGAGGATAATAATAATAGTAATAAGAATAATAATAACAGTTATAGCGATAATAATAATAATAATTAGGATAATAATAATAGTTATAATGATAAAGACAAGAGGAATAGGGATAATAATAATAGTAATAAGAATAATAATAACACTTATAGCAATAACAATAATAATAATAATAAGGATAATAATAATAGTAATAAGCATAAGAATAGTAGTTATAGCGATAATAAAAATAATAATTAGGATAAGAATAACAGTTATAATGATAAAGACAAGAGGAATAGGGATAATAATAATAATAATAAGAATAATAATAACACTTATAGCAATAACAATAATAATAATAATGAGGATAATAATAATAGTAATAAGCATAAGAATAGTAGTTATAGCGATAATAAAAATAATAATTAGGATAAGAATAACAGTTATAATGATAAAGACAAGAGGAATAGGGATAATAATAATAGTAATAAGAATAATAATATCAGTTATAGCGATAACAATAATAATAATAATAAGGATAATAATAATAGTTATAAGGATAAAGCCAAGAGGAATAGGGATAATAATAATAGTAATAAGCATAAGAATAGTAGTTATAGCGATAATAAAAATAATAATTAGGATAATAATAATAGTTATAATGATAAAGACAAGAGGAATAGGGATAATAATAATAGTAATAAGAATAATAATAACAGTTATAGCGATAACAATAATAATAATTAGGATAATAATAATAGTTATAATGATAAAGACAAGAGGAATAGGGATAATAATAATAGTAATAAGAATAATAATAACAGTTATAGCGATAATAATAATAGTAATAAGGATAATAATAACAGTTATAGCGATAATAATAATAGTAACAAGGATAATAATAGTAGTTATAAGGATAATGACAAGAGGAATTGGGATAATAATAAAAGTAATAAGAATAATGATAACACTTATGGCGATAATAATAATAGTTATAAGGATAAAGGCGAGCGTAATACGGATACTAACAATAGAATAAGGATATGAATAATAGTTATAGCGATAATATTAATAATCATGAGGATAATAATAATAGTTATAGGGATAAAGACAAGAGTAATACGGATATTAACAATAGAATAAGGATAATAATAACATTTATAGCGATAATAATAATAATAATAATGAGGATAATAATAATAGTAATAAGGATATAGGCAAGAGTAATGCGGATAGTAACAATAGAATGAGGATAATAATAATAGTAATAAGAATAATAATAACAGTTATAGCGATAATAATAATAATAATTAGGATAATAATAATAGTTATAATGATAAAGACAAGAGGAATAGGGATAATAATAATAGTAATAAGCATAAGAATAGTCGTTATAGCGATAATAAAAATAATAATTAGGATAATAATAATAGTTATAATGATAAAGACAAGAGGAATAGGGATAATAATAATACTAATAAGAATAATAATAACAATTATAGCGATAACAATAATAATAATTAGGATAATAATAATAGTTATAATGATAAAGACAAGAGGAATAGGGATAATAATAATAGTAATAAGAATAATAATAACAGTTATAGCGATAATAATAATAGTAATAAGGATAAAAAAATAGTTATAAGGATAAAGGCAAGAGTAGTGCGGATAGTAACAATAGAATGAGGATAATAATAATAGTAATAAGAATAATAATAACAGTTATAGCGATAGTAATAATAGTAATAAGCATAATAATAACAGTTATAGCGATAATAATAATAATAACAAGGATAATAATAGTAGTTATAAGGATAATGACAAGAGGAATAGGGATAATAATAAAAGTAATAAGAATAATGATAACAGTTATAGCGATAATAATAATAGTAATTAGGATAATAATAATAGTTATAAGGATAAACGCGAGCGTAATACGGATAGTAACAATAGAATAAGGATAAGGATAATAGTTATAGCGATAATATTAATAATCATAAGGATAATAATAATATCTATAAGGATAAAGACAAGAGGAATAGGGATAATAATAATAGTAATAAGTATAAGAATAGTAGTTATAGCGATAATAATAATAATAATAAGGATAATAATAATAGTTATAAGGATAAAGATAAGAGTAATACGGCTAGTAACAATAGAATGAGGATAGTAAGAACAGTTATAGCGATAATAATAATAACAGCTATAGCGATATTAATAATAGTAATAAGTATAATAATAATAGTTATAAGGACAAAGACAAGAATAATAGGGATAATAATAATAGTAATAAGAATAATAATAACAGTTATAGCGACAAGAATAATAATAATATGAATAATGATCATAGTTATATGGATAAAGACAAGAGTAATAGGGATAGTAACAATAGAATAAGGATAATAATAACAGTTATAGCGATAATAATAATAGTAATAACTATAAGAATAATAGTAATAGCGATAATAATAATAATAATAAGGATAATAATAATAGAAATAGGGATAAAGGCAAGCGTAATGCGGATAGTAACAATATCATAAGGATAATAATAATAGTTATAAGGATAAAGGCAGTAGTAATACGGATAGTAACAATAGAATAAGGATAATAATAATAGTTATAAGGATAAAGGCAAGAGTAATACGGATAGTAACAATAGAATGAGGATAGTAATAACAGTTATAGCGATAATAATAATAATAATAACTATAAGAATAATAGTTATAGCGATAATAATAATAATAATAAGGATAATAATAATAGTTATAAGGATAAAGGCAAGCGTAATGCGGATAGTAACAATAGAATAAGGATAATAATAACAGTTATAGCGATAATAATAATAGGAATAAGAATAATAATAACAGTTATAGCGATAATAATAATATTAATAAGGATAATAATAATAGTTATAAGGATAAAGGCAATAGTAATACGGATAGTAACAATTTAATGAGGATAATAATAACAGTTATAGCGATAATAATAATAATAATATTAAGGATAATAATATTAGTTATAAGGATAAAGGCAAGAGTAATATTGATAGAAACAATAGAATAAGGAGAACAATAACAGTTATAGCGATAATAATGATAGTAATAAGAATAAGAATAACAGTTATAGCGACAAGAATAATAATAATAAATATAATGATCATAGTTATATGGATAAAGACAACAGTAATAGGGATAGTAACAATAGAATAAGGATAATAATGACAGTTAAAGCGATAATAATAGTAATAAGAATAATAATAACAGTTATAGCGATAATAATAATAGTAATAAGAATAACAATAACAGTTATAGCGATAATAATAATAATAATAAGGATAATAATAATAGCTATAAGGATAAAGACAAGAGGAATGGGGATAATAATAATAGTAATAAGAATAATAAGAACAGTTATAGCAATAATAATAGTAACAAGGATAATAATAATAGTTATAAGGATAAAGGCAAGTGTAGTGCGGATAGTAACAATAGAATGAGGATAATAATAATAGTAATAAGAATAATAATAACAGTTATAGCGATAGTAATAATAGTAATAAGCATAATAATAACAGTTATAGCGATAATAATAATAATAACAAGGATAATAATAGTAGTTATAAGGATAATGACAAGAGGAATAGGGATAATAATAAAAGTAATAAGAATAATGATAACAGTTATAGCGATAATAATAATAGTAATTAGGATAATAATAATAGTTATAAGGATAAAGACAAGAGTAATACGGCTAGTAACAATAGAATGAGGATAGTAAGAACAGTTATAGCGATAATAATAATAACAGCTATAGCGATATTAATAATAGTAATAAGTATAATAATAATAGTTATAAGGACAAAGACAAGAATAATAGGGATAATAATAATAGTAATAAGAATAATAATAACAGTTATAGCGACAAGAATAATAATAATAAGAATAATGATCATAGTTATATGGATAAAGACAAGAGTAATAGGGATAGTAACAATAGAATAAGGATAATAATAACAGTTATAGCGATAATAATAATAGTAATAACTATAAGAATAATAGAAATAGCGATAATAATAATAATAATAAGGATAATAATAATAGATATAGGGATAAAGGCAAGCGTAATGCGGATAGTAACAATATCATAAGGATAATAATAATAGTTATAAGGATAAAGGCAATAGTAATACGGATAGTAACAATAGAATAAGGATAATAATAATAGTTATAAGGATAAAGGCAAGAGTTATACGGATAGTAACAATAGAATGAGGATAGTAATAACAGTTATAGCGATAATAATAATAATAATAACTATAAGAATAATAGTTATAGCGATAATAATAATAATAATAAGGATAATAATAATAGTTATAAGGATAAAGGCAAGCGTAATGCGGATAGTAACAATAGAATAAGGATAATAATAACAGTTATAGCGATAATAATAATAGTAATAAGAATAATAATAACAGTTATAGCGATAATAATAATATTAATAAGGATAATAATAATAGTTATAAGGATAAAGGCAAGAGTAATGCGGATAGTAACAATAGAATAAGGATAATAATAACAGTTATAGCGATAATAATAATAATAATAATAAGGATAATAATAGTAGTTATAAGGGTAAAGACAAGATTAATACGGATAGTAACAATAGAATAAGGATAATAATAACAGTTATAGCGAATAATAATAATAATAATAAGGATAATAATAATAGTTATAAGGATAAAGGCAAGCGCAATGCGGATGATAACAATATCATAAGGATAATAATAATAGTAATAAGAATAATAATAACAGTTATAGCGATAATAATAATAATAATAAGGATAATAATAATAGCTATAAGGATAAAGACAAGAGGAATGGGGATAATAATAATAGTAATAAGAATAATAATAATAGTTATAAGGATAAAGGCAATAGTAATACGGATAGTAGCAATAGAATGAGGATAGTAATAACAGTTATACCGATAATAATAATAACAGCTATAGCGATATTAATAATAGTAATAAGTATAATAATAATAGTTCTAAGGACAAAGACAAGAATAATAGGGATAATAATAATAGTAATAAGAATAATAATAACAGTTATAGCGATAATAATAATAGTAATAAGGATAATAATAATAGTTATAAGGATAAAGACAAGAGTAATAGGTATAGTAACAATAGAATAAGGATAATAATAATAGTTATAAGGATAAAGGCAAGCGTAATGCGGATAGTAACAATATCCTAAGGATAATAATAATAGTAATAAGAATAATAACAACAGTTATAGCGATAATAATAATAGTAATAAGAATAATAATAACAGTTGAAGCGACAAGAATAATAATAATAAGGATAATAATAATAGTTATAAGGATAAAGGCAAGCGTAATGCGGATAGTAACAATAGAATAAGGATAATAATAACAGTTATAGCGATAATAATAATAACAGCTATAGCGATTTTAATAATAGTAATAAGTATAATAATAATAGTTATAAGGACAAAGAAAAGAATAACAGGGATAATAATAATAGTAATAAAAATAATGATAACAGTTATAGCGATAATAATAATAGTAATAAGGATAATAATAATAGTTATAAGGATATAGACAACAGTAATATGGATAGTAACAATAGAATAAGGATAATAATAACAGTTAAAGCGATAATAATAATAGTAATAAGAATAATAATAACAGTTAGAGCGATAATAATAATAATAATAAGGATAATAATAATAGTAATAAGGATAAAGACAACAGTAATAGGGATAGTAACAATAGAATAAGGATAATAATAACAGTTAGAGTGATAATAATAATAGTAACAAGAATAATATTAACAGTTATAGCGATAATAATAATAGTAATAAGGATAATAATACTAGTTATAAGGATAAAGACAAGGGGAATGCGGATAGTAACAATAGAATAAGGATAATAATAACAGTTATAGCGATAATAATAATAACAGCTATAGCGATTTTAATAATAGTAATAAGTATAATAATAATAGTTATAAGGACAAAGACAAGAATAACAGGGATAATAATAATAGTAATAAGAATAATAATAACAGTTATAGCGATAATAATAATAGTTATAAGTTTAAAGACAAGAGTAATGCGGATAGTTACAACAGAATAAGGATAATAATAACAGGTATAGCGATAATAATAATAGTAATAGGGATTAATAATAATAGTTAAAAGGATATAGACAACAGTAATATGGATAGTAACAATAGAATGAGGATAATTATAACAGTTATAGCGATAATAATAATAGTAACAAGAATAATATTAATAGTAATAGCGATAATAATAATAGTAATAAGGATAATAATAATAGTTATAAGGATAAAGACAAGGGGAATACGGATAGTAACAATAGAATAAGGATAATAGTAACAGTTATAGCGATAATAATAATAGTAACAAGAATAATATTAACAGTAATAGCGACAATAATAATAGTAATAAGGATAATAATAATAGTTATATGGATAACGGCAAGAGTAATACGGATAGTGACAATAGAATAAGGATAATAATAACAGTTATAGCGATAATAATAATAATAATAGAGTAATAATATCAGTTATAGCGATAATAATAATAATAATAATAAGGATAATAATATTAGTTATAAGGATAAAGGCAAGAGTAATACGGATAGTAACAATAGAATGAGGATAATAATAACAGTTATAGCGATAATAATAATAATAATAATAAGGATAATAATAATAGTTATAAGGATATAGACAACAGTAATATGGATAGTAACAATAGAATAAGGATAATTATAACAGTTATAGCGATAATAATAATAGTAACAAAAATAATATTAACAGTAATAGCGATAATAATAATAGTAATAAGGATAATAATAACAGTTATAGCGATAATAATAATAATAATAAGGATAATAATCATAGTTATAAGGATAAAGGCAAGCGTAATGCGGATAGTAACAATAGAATAAGGATAATAATAACAGTTATAGCGATAATAATAATAATAATAATAAGGATAATAATAGTAGTTATAAGGGTAAAGACAAGATTAATACGGATAGTAACAATAGAATAAGGATAATAATAACAGTTATAGCGAATAATAATAATAATAATAATAAGGATAATAATAATAGTTATAAGGATAAAGCCAAGAGGAATAGGGATAATAATAATAGTAATAAGAATAATAATAACAGTTATAGCGATACTAATATTAGTTATAAACATAAATTCAAGAGTAATACGGATAGTAACAATAGAATGAGAATAATAATAACAGTTATAGCGATAATAATAATAATAATAAGGATAATAATAATAGTTATAAGGATAAAGGCAAGAGTAATACGGATAGTAACAATAGAATGAGAATAATAATAACAGTTATAGCGATAATAATAATAAGAATAAGGATAATAATAATAGTTATAAGGATAAAGGCAAGCGTAATGCGGATGATAACAATATCATAAGGATAATAATAATAGTAATAAGAATAATAACAGTTATAGCGATAATAATAATAGTAATAAGAATAATAACAACAGTTATAGCGATAATAATAATAATAATAAGGATAATAATAATAGTTATAAGGATAAAGACAACAGTAATAGGGATAGTAACAATAGAATAAGGATAATAATAACAGTTAGAGTGATAATAATAATAGTAACAAGAATAATACAATATTAACAGTTATAGCGATAATAATAATAGTAATAAGGATAGTAATAATAGTTATAAGGATAAAGACAACAGTAATATGGATAGTAACAATAGAATAAGGATAATTATAACAGTTATAGCGATAATAATAATAGTAATAAGGATAATAATAATAGTTATATGGATAAAGACAAGGGGAATACGGACAGTAACAATAGAATAAGGATAATAATAACAGTTATAGCGCTAATAATAATAATAATAACTATAAGTATAATAGTTATAGCGATAATAATAATAATAATAAGGATAATAATAATAGTTATAAGGATAAAGGCAAGCGTAATGCGGATAGTAACAATAGAATAAGGATAATAATAACAGTTATAGCGATAATAATAATAGTAATAAGAATAATAATAACAGTTATAGCGATAATAATAATAATAATAAGGATAATAATAATAGCTATAAGGATAAAGACAAGAGGAATGGGGATAATAATAATAGTAATAAGAATAATAAGAACAGTTATAGCAATAATAATAGTAACAAGGATAATAATAATAGTTATAAGGATAAAGGCAAGAGTAATACGGATAGTAACAATAGAATGAGAATATTAATAACAGTTATAGCGATAATAATAATAATAATAAGGATAATAATAATAGTTATAAGGATAAAGGCAAGCGTAATGCGGATGATAACAATATCATAAGGATACTAATAATAGTAATAAGAATAATAACAGTTATAGCGACAATAATAATAGTAATAAGGATAATAATAATAGTTATAAGGATAAAGACAATAGTAATACGGATAGTAACAATAGAATGAGGATAGTAATAACAGTTATACCGATAATAATAATAACAGCTATAGCGATATTAATAATAGTAATAAGGATAATAATAGTAGTTATAAGGGTAAAGACAAGGGGAATACGGATAGTAACAATAGAATAAGGATAATAATAACTGTTATTGGGATAATAATAATAATAATAAGGATAATAATAATAGTTATAAGGATAACGGCAAGAGTAATACGGATAGTAACAAGAGAATAGGGATAATAATAACAGTTATAGCGATAATAATAATAGTAACAAGAATAATATTAACAGTAATAGCGATAATAATAATCGTAATAAGGATAATAATAATAGTTATAAGGATAAAGACAAGGGGAATACGGATAGTAACAATAGAATAAGGATAATAATAACAGTTATAGCGATAATAATAATAATAATAATAAGGATAATAATAGTAGTTATAAGGGTAAAGACAAGATTAATACGGATAGTAACAATAGAATAAGGATAATAATAACAGTTATAGCGAATAATAATAATAATAATAATAAGGATAATAATAATAGTTATAAGGATAAAGCCAAGAGGAATAGGGATAATAATAATAGTAATAAGAATAATAATAACAGTTATAGCGATACTAATATTAGTTATAAACATAAATTCAAGAGTAATACGGATAGTAACAATAGAATGAGAATAATAATAACAGTTATAGCGATAATAATAATAATAATAAGGATAATAATAATAGTTATAAGGATAAAGGCAAGAGTAATACGGATAGTAACAATAGAATGAGAATAATAATAACAGTTATAGCGATAATAATAATAAGAATAAGGATAATAATAATAGTTATAAGGATAAAGGCAAGCGTAATGCGGATGATAACAATATCATAAGGATAATAATAATAGTAATAAGAATAATAACAGTTATAGCGATAATAATAATAGTAATAAGAATAATAACAACAGTTATAGCGATAATAATAATAATAATAAGGATAATAATAATAGTTATAAGGATAAAGACAACAGTAATAGGGATAGTAACAATAGAATAAGGATAATAATAACAGTTAGAGTGATAATAATAATAGTAACAAGAATAATACAATATTAACAGTTATAGCGATAATAATAATAATAATAACTATAAGTATAATAGTTATAGCGATAATAATAATAATAATAAGGATAATAATAATAGTTATAAGGATAAAGACAATAGTAATACGGATAGTAACAATAGAATAAGGATAATAATAACTGTTATTGGGATAATAATAATAATAATAAGGATAATAATAATAGTTATAAGGATAACGGCAAGAGTAATACGGATAGTAACAAGAGAATAGGGATAATAATAACAGTTATAGCGATAATAATAATAGTAACAAGAATAATATTAACAGTAATAGCGATAATAATAATCGTAATAAGGATAATAATAATAGTTATAAGGATAAAGACAAGGGGAATACGGATAGTAACAATAGAATAAGGATAATAATAACAGTTATAGCGATAATAATAATAATAATAAGGATAATAATAATAGTTATAAGGATAAAGACAAGGGGAATACGGATAGTAACAATAGAATAAGGATAATAGTAACAGTTATAGCGATAATAATAATAGTAACAAGAATAATATTAACAGTAATAGCGATATTAATAACAGTAATAAGTATAATAATAATAGTTATAAGGACAAAGAAAGAATAACAGGGATAATAATAATAGTAATAAGAATAATAATAACAGGTATAGCGATAATAATAATAGTAATAGGGATTAATAATAATAGTTAAAAGGATATAGACAACAGTAATATGGATAGTAACAATAGAATAAGGATAATTATAACAGTTATAGCGATAATAATAATAGTAACAAGAATAATATTAACAGTAATAGCGATAATAATAATAGTAATAAGGATAATAATAATAGTTATAAGGATAAAGACAAGAGTAATAGGGATAGTAACAATAGAATAAGGATAATAATAATAGTTATAAGGATAAAGGCAAGCGTAATGCGGATAGTAACAATATCCTAAGGATAATAATAATAGTAATAAGAATAATAACAACAGTTATAGCGATAATAATAATAGTAATAAGAATAATAATAACAGTTGAAGCGACAAGAATAATAATAATAAGGATAATAATAATAGTTATAAGGATAAAGGCAAGCATAATGCGGATAGTAACAATAGAATAAGGATAATAATAACAGTTATAGCGATAATAATAATAACAGCTATAGCGATTTTAATAATAGTAATAAGTATAATAATAATAGTTATAAGGACAAAGAAAAGAATAACAGGGATAATAATAATAGTAATAAGAATAATGATAACAGTTATAGCGATAATAATAATAGTAATAAGGATAATAATAATAGTTATAAGGATAAAGACAACAGTAATAGGGATAGTAACAATAGAATAAGGATAATAATAACAGTTAGAGTGATAATAATAATAGTAACAAGAATAATATTAACAGTTATAGCGATAATAATAATAGTAATAAGGATAATAATACTAGTTATAAGGATAAAGACAAGGGGAATGCGGATAGTAACAATAGAATAAGGATAATAATAACAGTTATAGCGATAATAATAATAACAGCTATAGCGATTTTAATAATAGTAATAAGTATAATAATAATAGTTATAAGGACAAAGACAAGAATAACAGGAATAATAATAATAGTAATAAGAATAATAATAACAGTTATAGCGATAATAATAATAGTTATAAGTTTAAAGACAAGAGTAATGCGGATAGTTACAACAGAATAAGGATAATAATAACAGGTATAGCGATAATAATAATAGTAATAGGGATTAATAATAATAGTTAAAAGGATATAGACAACAGTAATATGGATAGTGACAATAGAATGAGGATAATTATAACAGTTATAGCGATAATAATAATAGTAACAAGAATAATATTAACAGTAATAGCGATAATAAAAATAGTAATAAGGATAATAATAATAGTTATAAGGATAAAGACAAGGGGAATACGGATAGTAACAATAGAATAAGGATAATAGTAACAGTTATAGCGATAATAATAATAGTAACAAGAATAATATTAACAGTAATAGCGATATTAATAACAGTAATAAGTATAATAATAATAGTTATAAGGACAAAGAAAGAATAACAGGGATAATAATAATAGTAATAAGAATAATGATACCAGTTATAGCGATAATAATAATAGTAATAAGGATAATAATAATAGTTATAAGGATATAGACAACAGTAATATGGATAGTAACAATAGAATAAGGATAATAATAACAGGTATAGCGATAATAATAATAGTAATAGGGATTAATAATAATAGTTAAAAGGATATAGACAACAGTAATATGGATAGTAACAATAGAATAAGGATAATTATAACAGTTATAGCGATAATAATAATAGTAACAAGAATAATATTAACAGTAATAGCGATAATAATAATAGTAATAAGGATAATAATAATAGTTATAAGGATAAAGACAAGGGGAATACGGATAGTAACAATAGAATAAGGATAATAGTAACAGTTATAGCGATAATAATAATAGTAACAAGAATAATATTAACAGTAATAGCGATAATAATAATAGTAATAAGGATAATAATAATAGTTATATGGATAAAGACAAGGGGAATACGGACAGTAACAATAGAATAAGGATAATAATAACAGTTATAGCGATAATAATAATAATAATAAGGATAATAGTAATAGTTATAAGGACAATGAAAAGAATAACAGGGATAATAATAATAGTAATAAGAATAATGATAACAGTTATAGCGATAATAATAATAGTAATAAGGATAATAATAATAGTTATAAGGATGTAGACAACAGTAATATGGATAGTAACAATAGAATAAGGATAATAATAACAGGTATAGCGATAATAATAATAGTAATAGGGATTAATAATAATAGTTAAAAGGATATAGACAACAGTAATATGGATAGTAACAATAGAATAAGGATAATAATAACAGTTATAGCGATAATAATAATAACAGCTATAGCGATTTTAATAATAGTAATAAGTATAATAATAATAGTTATAAGGACAAAGAAAAGAATAACAGGGATAATAATAATAGTAATAAGAATAATGATAACAGTTATAGCGATAATAATAATAGTAATAAGGATAATGATAATAGTTATAAGGATATAGACAACAGTAATATGGATAGTAACAATAGAATAAGGATAATAATAACAGTTAAAGCGATAATAATAATAGTAATAAGAATAATAATAACAGTTATAGCGATAATAATAATAATAATAAGGATAATAATAATAGTAATAAGGATAAAGACAACAGTAATAGGGATAGTAACAATAGAATAAGGATAATAATAACAGTTAGAGTGATAATAATAATAGTAACAAGAATAATATTAACAGTTATAGCGATAATAATAATAGTAATAAGGATAATAATACTAGTCATAATGATAAAGACAAGGGGAATGCGGATAGTAACAATAGAATAAGGATAATAATAACAGTTATAGCGATAATAATAATAACAGCTATAGCGATTTTAATAATAGTAATAAGTATAATAATAATAGTTATAAGTATAAAGACAAGGGGAATACGGATAGTAACAATAGATTAAGGATAATAGTAACAGTTATAGCGATAATAATAATAGTAACAAGAATAATATTAACAGTAATAGCGACAATAATAATAGTAATAAGGATAATAATAATAGTTATATGGATAAAGACAAGGGGAATACGGACAGTAACAATAGAATAAGGATAATAATAACAGTTATAGCGATAATAATAATAATAATAAGGATAATAATAATAGTTATAAGGATATAGACAACAGTAATATGGATAGTAACAATAGAATAAGGATAATTATAACAGTTATAGCGATAATAATAATAGTAACAAGAATAATATTAACAGTAATAGCGATAATAATAATAGTAATAAGGATAATAATAACAGTTATAGCGATAATAATAATAATAATAAGGATAATAATCATAGTTATAAGGATAAAGGCAAGCGTAATGCGGATAGTAACAATAGAATAAGGATAATAATAACAGTTATAGCGATAATAATAATAATACTAATAAGGATAATAATAGTAGTTATAAGGGTAAAGACAAGATTAATACGGATAGTAACAATAGAATAAGGATAATAATAACAGTTATAGCGAATAATAATAATAATAATAATAAGGATAATAATAATAGTTATAAGGATAAAGCCAAGAGGAATAGGGATAATAATAATAGTAATAAGAATAATAATAACAGTTATAGCGATACTAATATTAGTTATAAACATAAATTCAAGAGTAATACGGATAGTAACAATAGAATGAGAATAATAATAACAGTTATAGCGATAATAATAATAATAATAAGGATAATAATAATAGTTATAAGGATAAAGGCAAGAGTAATACGGATAGTAACAATAGAATGAGAATAATAATAACAGTTATAGCGATAATAATAATAATAATAAGGATAATAATAATAGTTATAAGGATAAAGGCAAGCGTAATGCGGATGATAACAATATCATAAGGATAATAATAATAGTAATAAGAATAATAACAGTTATAGCGATAATAATAATAGTAATAAGAATAATAATAACAGTTATAGCGATAATAATAATAATAATAAGGATAATAATAATAGTTATAAGGATAAAGACAACAGTAACAGGGATAGTAACAATAGAATAAGGATAATAATAACAGTTAGAGTGATAATAATAATAGTAACAAGAATAATACAATATTAACAGTTATAGCGATAATAATAATAGTAATAAGGATAATAATAATAGTTATAAGGATAAAGACAACAGTAATATGGATAGTAACAATAGAATAAGGATAATTATAACAGTTATAGCGATAATAATAATAGTAACAAGAATAATATTAACAGTAATAGCGATAATAATAATAGTAATAAGGATAATAATAATAGTTATATGGATAAAGACAAGGGGAATACGGACAGTAACAATAGAATAAGGATAATAATAACAGTTATAGCGATAATAATAATAATAATAACTATAAGTATAATAGTTATAGCGATAATAATAATAATAATAAGGATAATAATAATAGTTATAAGGATAAAGGCAAGCGTAATGCGGATAGTAACAATAGAATAAGGATAATAATAACAGTTATAGCGATAATAATAATAGTAATAAGAATAATAATAACAGTTATAGCGATAATAATAATAATAATAAGGATAATAATAATAGCTATAAGGATAAAGACAAGAGGAATGGGGATAATAATAATAGTAATAAGAATAATAAGAACAGTTATAGCAATAATAATAGTAACAAGGATAATAATAATAGTTATAAGGATAAAGGCAAGAGTAATACGGATAGTAACAATAGAATGAGAATATTAATAACAGTTATAGCGATAATAATAATAATAATAAGGATAATAATAATAGTTATAAGGATAAAGGCAAGGGGAATACGGATAGTAACAATAGAATAAGGATAATAATAACAGTTATAGCGATAATAATAATAATAATAAGGATAATAATAATAGTTATAAGGATAAAGGCAAGAGT
Source organism: Megachile ligniseca (assembly GCA_945859555.1). Taxonomy (NCBI): domain Eukaryota; kingdom Metazoa; phylum Arthropoda; class Insecta; order Hymenoptera; family Megachilidae; genus Megachile; species Megachile ligniseca. The sequence continues at coordinate 17,780 of CAMAOC010000347.1, forward strand.
AATGCGGATAGTAACAATAGAATAAGGATAATAATAATAGTTATAAGGATAAAGGCAAGCGTAATGCGGATAGTAACAATATCCTAAGGATAATAATAATAGTAAGAAGAATAATAACAACAGTTATAGCGATAATAATAATAGTAATAAGAATAATAATAACAGTTGAAGCGACAAGAATAATAATAATAAGGATAATAATAATAGTTATAAGGATAAAGGCAAGCGTAATGCGGATAGTAACAATAGAATAAGGATAATAATAACAGGTATAGCGATAATAATAATAGTAATAGGGATTAATAATAATAGTTAAAAGGATATAGACAACAGTAATATGGATAGTAACAATAGAATGAGGATAATTATAACAGTTATAGCGATAATAATAATAGTAACAAGAATAATATTAACAGTAATAGCGATAATAATAATAGTAATAAGGATAATAATAATAGTTATAAGGATAAAGACAAGAGTAATAGGGATAGTAACAATAGAATAAGTATAATAATAATAGTTATAAGGATAAAGGCAAGCGTAATACGGATAGTAACAATATCCTAAGGATAATAATAATAGTAATAAGAATAATAACAACAGTTATAGCGATAATAATAATAGTAATAAGAATAATAATAACAGTTGAAGCGACAAGAATAATAATAATAAGGATAATAATAATAGTTATAAGGATAAAGGCAAGCGTAATGCGGATAGTAACAATAGAATAAGGATAATAATAACAGTTATAGCGATCATAATAATAACAGCTATAGCGATTTTAATAATAGTAATAAGTATAATAATAATAGTTATAAGGACAAAGAAAAGAATAACAGGGATAATAATAATAGTAATAAGAATAATGATAACAGATATAGCGATAATAATAATAGTAATAAGGATAATAATAATAGTTATAAGGATATAGACAACAGTAATATGGATAGTAACAATAGAATAAGGATAATAATAACAGTTAAAGCGATAATAATAATAGTAATAAGAATAATAATAACAGTTAGAGCGATAATAATAATAATAATAAGGATAATAATAATAGTAATAAGGATAAAGACAACAGTAATAGGGATAGTAACAATAGAATAAGGATAATAATAACAGTTAGAGTGATAATAATAATAGTAATAAGAATAATGATAACAGTTATAGCGATAATAATAATAGTAATAAGGATAATAATAATAGTTATAAGGATATAGACAACAGTAATATGGATAGTAACAATAGAATAAGGATAATAATAACAGGTATAGCGATAATAATAATAGTAATAGGGATTAATAATAATAGTTAAAAGGATATAGACAACAGTAATATGGATAGTAACAATAGAATGAGGATAATTATAACAGTTATAGCGATAATAATAATAGTAACAAGAATAATATTAACAGTAATAGCGATAATAATAATAGTAATAAGGATAATAATAATAGTTATAAGGATAAAGACAAGGGGAATACGGATAGTAACAATAGAATAAGGATAATAGTAACAGTTATAGCGATAATAATAATAGTAACAAGAATAATATTAACAGTAATAGAGACAATAATAATAGTAATAAGGATAATAATAATAGTTATATGGATAAAGACAAGGGGAATACGGACAGTAACAATAGAATAAGGATAATAATAACAGTTATAGCGATAATAATAATAATAATAGAGTAATAATATCAGTTATAGCGATAATAATAATAATAATAATAAGGATAATAATATTAGTTATAAGGATAAAGGCAAGAGTAATACGGATAGTAACAATAGAATGAGGATAATAATAACAGTTATAGCGATAATAATAATAATAATAATAAGGATAATAATAATAGTTATAAGGATATAGACAACAGTAATATGGATAGTAACAATAGAATAAGGATAATTATAACAGTTATAGCGATAATAATAATAGTAACAAGAATAATATTAACAGTAATAGCGATAATAATAATAGTAATAAGGATAATAATAACAGTTATAGCGATAATAATAATAATAATAAGGATAATAATCATAGTTATAAGGATAAAGGCAAGCGTAATGCGGATAGTAACAATAGAATAAGGATAATAATAACAGTTATAGCGATAATAATAATAATAATAATAAGGATAATAATAGTAGTTATAAGGGTAAAGACAAGATTAATACGGATAGTAACAATAGAATAAGGATAATAATAACAGTTATAGCGAATAATAATAATAATAATAATAAGGATAATAATAATAGTTATAAGGATAAAGCCAAGAGGAATAGGGATAATAATAATAGTAATAAGAATAATCATAACAGTTATAGCGATACTAATATTAGTTATAAACATAAAGGCAAGAGTAATACGGATAGTAACAATAGAATGAGAATAATAATAACAGTTATAGCGATAATAATAATAATAATAAGGATAATAATAATAGTTATAAGGATAAAGGCAAGAGTAATACGGATAGTAACAATAGAATGAGAATACTAATAACAGTTATAGCGATAATAATAATAATAATAAGGATAATAATAATAGTTATAAGGATAAAGGCAAGCGTAATGCGGATGATAACAATATCATAAGGATAATAATAATAGTAATAAGAATAATAACAGTTATAGCGATAATAATAATAGTAATAAGAATAATAATAACAGTTATAGCGATAATAATAATAATAATAAGGATAATAATAATAGTTATAAGGATAAAGACAACAGTAATAGGGATAGTAACAATAGAATAAGGATAATAATAACAGTTAGAGTGATAATAATAATAGTAACAAGAATAATACAATATTAACAGTTATAGCGATAATAATAATAGTTATAAGGACAAAGACAAGAATAACAGGGATAATAATAATAGTAATAAGAATAATAATAACAGTTATAGCGATAATAATAATAGTAATAAGGATAATAATAATAGTTATAAGGATAAAGACAAGAGTAATGCGGATAGTTACAACAGAATAAGGATAATAATAACAGGTATAGCGATAATAATAATAATAATAAGGATAATAATAATAGTTATAAGGATAAAGGCAAGAGTAATACGGATAGTAACAATAGAATGAGAATAATAATAACAGTTATAGCGATAATAATAATAATAATAAGGATAATAATAATAGTTATAAGGATAAAGGCAAGCGTAATGCGGATGATAACAATATCATAAGGATAATAATAATAGTAATAAGAATAATAACAGTTATAGCGATAATAATAATAGTAATAAGAATAATAATAACAGTTATAGCGATAATAATAATAATAATAAGGATAATAATAATAGTTATAAGGATAAAGACAACAGTAATAGGGATAGTAACAATAGAATAAGGATAATAATAACAGTTAGAGTGATAATAATAATAGTAATAAGAATAATAATAACAGTTGTAGCGACAAGAATAATAATAATAAGGATAATAATAATAGTTATAAGGATAAAGGCAAGCGTAATGCGGATAGTAACAATAGAATAAGGATAATAATAACAGGTATAGCGATAATAATAATAGTAATAGGGATTAATAATAATAGTTAAAAGGATATAGACAACAGTAATATGGATAGTAACAATAGAATGAGGATAATTATAACAGTTATAGCGATAATAATAATAGTAACAAGAATAATATTAACAGTAATAGCGATAATAATAATAGTAATAAGGATAATAATAATAGTTATAAGGATAAAGACAAGAGTAATAGGGATAGTAACAATAGAATAAGTATAATAATAATAGTTATAAGGATAAAGGCAAGCGTAATACGGATAGTAACAATATCCTAAGGATAATAATAATAGTAATAAGAATAATAACAACAGTTATAGCGATAATAATAATAGTAATAAGAATAATAATAACAGTTGAAGCGACAAGAATAATAATAATAAGGATAATAATAATAGTTATAAGGATAAAGGCAAGCGTAATGCGGATAGTAACAATAGAATAAGGATAATAATAACAGTTATAGCGATCATAATAATAACAGCTATAGCGATTTTAATAATAGTAATAAGTATAATAATAATAGTTATAAGGACAAAGAAAAGAATAACAGGGATAATAATAATAGTAATAAGAATAATGATAACAGATATAGCGATAATAATAATAGTAATAAGGATAATAATAATAGTTATAAGGATATAGACAACAGTAATATGGATAGTAACAATAGAATAAGGATAATAATAACAGTTAAAGCGATAATAATAATAGTAATAAGAATAATAATAACAGTTAGAGCGATAATAATAATAATAATAAGGATAATAATAATAGTAATAAGGATAAAGACAACAGTAATAGGGATAGTAACAATAGAATAAGGATAATAATAACAGTTAGAGTGATAATAATAATAGTAATAAGAATAATGATAACAGTTATAGCGATAATAATAATAGTAATAAGGATAATAATAATAGTTATAAGGATATAGACAACAGTAATATGGATAGTAACAATAGAATAAGGATAATAATAACAGGTATAGCGATAATAATAATAGTAATAGGGATTAATAATAATAGTTAAAAGGATATAGACAACAGTAATATGAATAGTAACAATAGAATGAGGATAATTATAACAGTTATAGCGATAATAATAATAGTAACAAGAATAATATTAACAGTAATAGCGATAATAATAATAGTAATAAGGATAATAATAATAGTTATAAGGATAAAGACAAGGGGAATACGGATAGTAACAATAGAATAAGGATAATAGTAACAGTTATAGCGATAATAATAATAGTAACAAGAATAATATTAACAGTAATAGAGACAATAATAATAGTAATAAGGATAATAATAATAGTTATATGGATAAAGACAAGGGGAATACGGACAGTAACAATAGAATAAGGATAATAATAACAGTTATAGCGATAATAATAATAATAATAGAGTAATAATATCAGTTATAGCGATAATAATAATAATAATAATAAGGATAATAATATTAGTTATAAGGATAAAGGCAAGAGTAATACGGATAGTAACAATAGAATGAGGATAATAATAACAGTTTTAGCGATAATAATAATAATAATAATAAGGATAATAATAATAGTTATAAGGATGTAGACAACAGTAATATGGATAGTAACAATAGAATAAGGATAATTATAACAGTTATAGCGATAATAATAATAGTAACAAGAATAATATTAACAGTAATAGCGATAATAATAATAGTAATAAGGATAATAATAACAGTTATAGCGATAATAATAATAATAATAAGGATAATAATAATAGTTATAAGGATAAAGACAAGAGTAATAGGGATAGTAACAATAGAATAAGTATAATAATAATAGTTATAAGGATAAAGGCAAGCGTAATACGGATAGTAACAATATCCTAAGGATAATAATAATAGTAATAAGAATAATAACAACAGTTATAGCGATAATAATAATAGTAATAAGAATAATAATAACAGTTGAAGCGACAAGAATAATAATAATAAGGATAATAATAATAGTTATAAGGATAAAGGCAAGCGTAATGCGGATAGTAACAATAGAATAAGGATAATAATAACAGTTATAGCGATCATAATAATAACAGCTATAGCGATTTTAATAATAGTAATAAGTATAATAATAATAGTTATAAGGACAAAGAAAAGAATAACAGGGATAATAATAATAGTAATAAGAATAATGATAACAGATATAGCGATAATAATAATAGTAATAAGGATAATAATAATAGTTATAAGGATATAGACAACAGTAATATGGATAGTAACAATAGAATAAGGATAATAATAACAGTTAAAGCGATAATAATAATAGTAATAAGAATAATAATAACAGTTAGAGCGATAATAATAATAATAATAAGGATAATAATAATAGTAATAAGGATAAAGACAACAGTAATAGGGATAGTAACAATAGAATAAGGATAATAATAACAGTTAGAGTGATAATAATAATAGTAATAAGAATAATGATAACAGTTATAGCGATAATAATAATAGTAATAAGGATAATAATAATAGTTATAAGGATATAGACAACAGTAATATGGATAGTAACAATAGAATAAGGATAATAATAACAGGTATAGCGATAATAATAATAGTAATAGGGATTAATAATAATAGTTAAAAGGATATAGACAACAGTAATATGAATAGTAACAATAGAATGAGGATAATTATAACAGTTATAGCGATAATAATAATAGTAACAAGAATAATATTAACAGTAATAGCGATAATAATAATAGTAATAAGGATAATAATAATAGTTATAAGGATAAAGACAAGGGGAATACGGATAGTAACAATAGAATAAGGATAATAGTAACAGTTATAGCGATAATAATAATAGTAACAAGAATAATATTAACAGTAATAGAGACAATAATAATAGTAATAAGGATAATAATAATAGTTATATGGATAAAGACAAGGGGAATACGGACAGTAACAATAGAATAAGGATAATAATAACAGTTATAGCGATAATAATAATAATAATAGAGTAATAATATCAGTTATAGCGATAATAATAATAATAATAATAAGGATAATAATATTAGTTATAAGGATAAAGGCAAGAGTAATACGGATAGTAACAATAGAATGAGGATAATAATAACAGTTTTAGCGATAATAATAATAATAATAATAAGGATAATAATAATAGTTATAAGGATGTAGACAACAGTAATATGGATAGTAACAATAGAATAAGGATAATTATAACAGTTATAGCGATAATAATAATAGTAACAAGAATAATATTAACAGTAATAGCGATAATAATAATAGTAATAAGGATAATAATAACAGTTATAGCGATAATAATAATAATAATAAGGATAATAATCATAGTTATAAGGATAAAGGCAAGCGTAATGCGGATAGTAACAATAGAATAAGGATAATAATAACAGTTATAGCGATAATAATAATAATAATAATAAGGATAATAATAGTAGTTATAAGGGTAAAGACAAGATTAATACGGATAGTAACAATAGAATAAGGATAATAATAACAGTTATAGCGAATAATAATAATAATAATAATAAGGATAATAATAATAGTTATAAGGATAAAGCCAAGAGGAATAGGGATAATAATAATAGTAATAAGAATAATCATAACAGTTATAGCGATACTAATATTAGTTATAAACATAAAGGCAAGAGTAATACGGATAGTAACAATAGAATGAGAATAATAATAACAGTTATAGCGATAATAATAATAATAATAAGGATAATAATAATAGTTATAAGGATAAAGGCAAGAGTAATACGGATAGTAACAATAGAATGAGAATAATAATAACAGTTATAGCGATAATAATAATAATAATAAGGATAATAATAATAGTTATAAGGATAAAGGCAAGCGTAATGCGGATGATAACAATATCATAAGGATAATAATAATAGTAATAAGAATAATAACAGTTATAGCGATAATAATAATAGTAATAAGAATAATAATAACAGTTATAGCGATAATAATAATAATAATAAGGATAATAATAATAGTTGTAAGGATAAAGATAACAGTAATAGGGATAGTAACAATAGAATAAGGATAATAATAACAGTTAGAGTGATAATAATAATAGTAACAAGAATAATACAATATTAACAGTTATAGCGATAATAATAATAGTTATAAGGACAAAGACAAGAATAACAGGGATAATAATAATAGTAATAAGAATAATAATAACAGTTATAGCGATAATAATAATAGTAATAAGGATAATAATAATAGTTATAAGGATAAAGACAAGAGTAATGCGGATAGTTACAACAGAATAAGGATAATAATAACAGGTATAGCGATAATAATAATAATAATAAGGATAATAATAATAGTTATAAGGATAAAGGCAAGAGTAATACGGATAGTAACAATAGAATGAGAATAATAATAACAGTTATAGCGATAATAATAATAATAATAAGGATAATAATAATAGTTATAAGGATAAAGGCAAGCGTAATGCGGATGATAACAATATCATAAGGATAATAATAATAGTAATAAGAATAATAACAGTTATAGCGATAATAATAATAGTAATAAGAATAATAATAACAGTTATAGCGATAATAATAATAATAATAAGGATAATAATAATAGTTATAAGGATAAAGACAACAGTAATAGGGATAGTAACAATAGAATAAGGATAATAATAACAGTTAGAGTGATAATAATAATAGTAACAAGAATAATACAATATTAACAGTTATAGCGATAATAATAATAGTAATAAGGATAATAATAATAGTTATAAGGATAAAGACAACAGTAATATGGATAGTAACAATAGAATAAGGATAATTATAACAGTTATAGCGATAATAATAATAGTAACAAGAATAATATTAACAGTAATAGCGATAATAATAATAGTAATAAGGATAATAATAATAGTTATATGGATAAAGACAAGGGGAATACGGACAGTAACAATAGAATAAGGATAATAATAACAGTTATAGCGATAATAATAATAATAATAACTATAAGTATAATAGTTATAGCGATAATAATAATAATAATAAGGATAATAATAATAGTTATAAGGATAAAGGCAAGCGTAATGCGGATAGTAACAATAGAATAAGGATAATAATAACAGTTATAGCGATAATAATAATAGTAATAAGAATAATAATAACAGTTATAGCGATAATAATAATAATAATAAGGATAATAATAATAGCTATAAGGATAAAGACAAGAGGAATGGGGATAATAATAATAGTAATAAGAATAATAAGAACAGTTATAGCAATAATAATAGTAACAAGGATAATAATAATAGTTATAAGGATAAAGGCAAGAGTAATACGGATAGTAACAATAGAATGAGAATATTAATAACAGTTATAGCGATAATAATAATAATAATAAGGATAATAATAATAGTTATAAGGATAAAGGCAAGGGGAATACGGATAGTAACAATAGAATAAGGATAATAATAACAGTTATAGCGATAATAATAATAATAATAAGGATAATAATAATAGTTATAAGGATAAAGGCAAGAGTAATGCGGATAGTAACAATAGAATAAGGATAATAATAATAGTTATAAGGATAAAGGCAAGCGTAATGCGGATAGTAACAATATCCTAAGGATAATAATAATAGTAAGAAGAATAATAACAACAGTTATAGCGATAATAATAATAGTAATAAGAATAATAATAACAGTTGAAGCGACAAGAATAATAATAATAAGGATAATAATAATAGTTATAAGGATAAAGGCAAGCGTAATGCGGATAGTAACAATAGAATAAGGATAATAATAACAGGTATAGCGATAACAATAATAGTAATAGGGATTAATAATAATAGTTAAAAGGATATAGACAACAGTAATATGGATAGTAACAATAGAATGAGGATAATTATAACAGTTATAGCGATAATAATAATAGTAACAAGAATAATATTAACAGTAATAGCGATAATAATAATAGTAATAAGGATAATAATAATAGTTATAAGGATAAAGACAAGAGTAATAGGGATAGTAACAATAGAATAAGTATAATAATAATAGTTATAAGGATAAAGGCAAGCGTAATACGGATAGTAACAATATCCTAAGGATAATAATAATAGTAATAAGAATAATAACAACAGTTATAGCGATAATAATAATAGTAATAAGAATAATAATAACAGTTGAAGCGACAAGAATAATAATAATAAGGATAATAATAATAGTTATAAGGATAAAGGCAAGCGTAATGCGGATAGTAACAACAGAATAAGGATAATGATAACAGTTATAGCGATCATAATAATAACAGCTATAGCGATTTTAATAATAGTAATAAGTATAATAATAATAGTTATAAGGACAAAGAAAAGAATAACAGGGATAATAATAATAGTAATAAGAATAATGATAACAGATATAGCGATAATAATAATAGTAATAAGGATAATAATAATAGTTATAAGGATATAGACAACAGTAATATGGATAGTAACAATAGAATAAGGATAATAATAACAGTTAAAGCGATAATAATAATAGTAATAAGAATAATAATAACAGTTAGAGCGATAATAATAATAATAATAAGGATAATAATAATAGTAATAAGGATAAAGACAACAGTAATAGGGATAGTAACAATAGAATAAGGATAATAATAACAGTTAGAGTGATAATAATAATAGTAATAAGAATAATGATAACAGTTATAGCGATAATAATAATAGTAATAAGGATAATAATAATAGTTATAAGGATATAGACAACAGTAATATGGATAGTAACAATAGAATAAGGATAATATTAACAGGTATAGCGATAATAATAATAGTAATAGGGATTAATAATAATAGTTAAAAGGATATAGACAACAGTAATATGGATAGTAACAATAGAATGAGGATAATTATAACAGTTATAGCGATAATAATAATAGTAACAAGAATAATATTAACAGTAATAGCGATAATAATAATAGTAATAAGGATAATAATAATAGTTATAAGGATAAAGACAAGGGGAATACGGATAGTAACAATAGAATAAGGATAATAGTAACAGTTATAGCGATAATAATAATAGTAACAAGAATAATATTAACAGTAATAGAGACAATAATAATAGTAATAAGGATAATAATAATAGTTATATGGATAAAGACAAGGGGAATACGGACAGTAACAATAGAATAAGGATAATAATAACAGTTATAGCGATAATAATAATAATAATAGAGTAATAATATCAGTTATAGCGATAATAATAATAATAATAATAAGGATAATAATATTAGTTATAAGGATAAAGGCAAGAGTAATACGGATAGTAACAATAGAATGAGGATAATAATAACAGTTATAGCGATAATAATAATAATAATAATAAGGATAATAATAATAGTTATAAGGATATAGACAACAGTAATATGGATAGTAACAATAGAATAAGGATAATTATAACAGTTATAGCGATAATAATAATAGTAACAAGAATAATATTAACAGTAATAGCGATAATAATAATAGTAATAAGGATAATAATAACAGTTATAGCGATAATAATAATAATAATAAGGATAATAATCATAGTTATAAGGATAAAGGCAAGCGTAATGCGGATAGTAACAATAGAATAAGGATAATAATAACAGTTATAGCGATAATAATAATAATAATAATAAGGATAATAATAGTAGTTATAAGGGTAAAGACAAGATTAATACGGATAGTAACAATAGAATAAGGATAATAATAACAGTTATAGCGAATAATAATAATAATAATAATAAGGATAATAATAATAGTTATAAGGATAAAGCCAAGAGGAATAGGGATAATAATAATAGTAATAAGAATAATCATAACAGTTATAGCGATACTAATATTAGTTATAAACATAAAGGCAAGAGTAATACGGATAGTAACAATAGAATGAGAATAATAATAACAGTTATAGCGATAATAATAATAATAATAAGGATAATAATAATAGTTATAAGGATAAAGGCAAGAGTAATACGGATAGTAACAATAGAATGAGAATAATAATAACAGTTATAGCGATAATAATAATAATAATAAGGATAATAATAATAGTTATAAGGATAAAGGCAAGCGTAATGCGGATGATAACAATATCATAAGGATAATAATAATAGTAATAAGGATAATAATAACAGTTATAGCGATAATAATAATAGTAATAAGAATAATAATAACAGTTATAGCGATAATAATAATAATAATAAGGATAATAATAATAGCTATAAGGATAAAGACAAGAGGAATGGGGATAATAATAATAGTAATAAGAATAATAAGAACAGTTATAGCAATAATAATAGTAACAAGGATAATAATAATAGTTATAAGGATAAAGGCAAGAGTAATACGGATAGTAACAATAGAATGAGAATATTAATAACAGTTATAGCGATAATAATAATAATAATAAGGATAATAATAATAGTTATAAGGATAAAGGCAAGGGGAATACGGATAGTAACAATAGAATAAGGATAATAATAACAGTTATAGCGATAATAATAATAATAATAAGGATAATAATAATAGTTATAAGGATAAAGGCAAGAGTAATGCGGATAGTAACAATAGAATAAGGATAATAATAATAGTTATAAGGATAAAGGCAAGCGTAATGCGGATAGTAACAATATCCTAAGGATAATAATAATAGTAAGAAGAATAAAAACAACAGTTATAGCGATAATAATAATAGTAATAAGAATAATAATAACAGTTGAAGCGACAAGAATAATAATAATAAGGATAATAATAATAGTTATAAGGATAAAGGCAAGCGTAATGCGGATAGTAACAATAGAATAAGGATAATAATAACAGGTATAGCGATAATAATAATAGTAATAGGGATTAATAATAATAGTTAAAAGGATATAGACAACAGTAATATGGATAGTAACAATAGAATGAGGATAATTATAACAGTTATAGCGATAATAATAATAGTAACAAGAATAATATTAACAGTAATAGCGATAATAATAATAGTAATAAGGATAATAATAATAGTTATAAGGATAAAGACAAGAGTAATAGGGATAGTAACAATAGAATAAGTATAATAATAATAGTTATAAGGATAAAGGCAAGCGTAATACGGATAGTAACAATATCCTAAGGATAATAATAATAGTAATAAGAATAATAACAACAGTTATAGCGATAATAATAATAGTAATAAGAATAATAATAACAGTTGAAGCGACAAGAATAATAATAATAAGGATAATAATAATAGTTATAAGGATAAAGGCAAGCGTAATGCGGATAGTAACAATAGAATAAGGATAATAATAACAGTTATAGCGATCATAATAATAACAGCTATAGCGATTTTAATAATAGTAATAAGTATAATAATAATAGTTATAAGGACAAAGAAAAGAATAACAGGGATAATAATAATAGTAATAAGAATAATGATAACAGATATAGCGATAATAATAATAGTAATAAGGATAATAATAATAGTTATAAGGATATAGACAACAGTAATATGGATAGTAACAATAGAATAAGGATAATAATAACAGTTAAAGCGATAATAATAATAGTAATAAGAATAATAATAACAGTTAGAGCGATAATAATAATAATAATAAGGATAATAATAATAGTAATAAGGATAAAGACAACAGTAATAGGGATAGTAACAATAGAATAAGGATAATAATAACAGTTAGAGTGATAATAATAATAGTAATAAGAATAATGATAACAGTTATAGCGATAATAATAATAGTAATAAGGATAATAATAATAGTTATAAGGATATAGACAACAGTAATATGGATAGTAACAATAGAATAAGGATAATAATAACAGGTATAGCGATAATAATAATAGTAATAGGGATTAATAATAATAGTTAAAAGGATATAGACAACAGTAATATGGATAGTAACAATAGAATGAGGATAATTATAACAGTTATAGCGATAATAATAATAGTAACAAGAATAATATTAACAGTAATAGCGATAATAATAATAGTAATAAGGATAATAATAATAGTTATAAGGATAAAGACAAGGGGAATACGGATAGTAACAATAGAATAAGGATAATAGTAACAGTTATAGCGATAATAATAATAGTAACAAGAATAATATTAGCAGTAATAGCGATAATAATAATAGTAATAAGGATAATAATAATAGTTATATGGATAAAGACAAGGGGAATACGGACAGTAACAATAGAATAAGGATAATAATAACAGTTATAGCGATAATAATAATAATAATAAGGATAATAATAATAGTTATAAGGATAACGGCAAGAGTAATACGGATAGTAACAATAGAATAAGGATAATAATAACAGTTATAGCGATAATAATAATAATAATAGAGTAATAATATCAGTTATAGCGATAATAATAATAATAATAATAATCCGGGCCGGGAGTTTTTACTCCCGGGGGCGGACGTCCACCGCAACCCGGCGCGTCCCCAGGTGGCGGATAGGGGAATGACCAGTAGATATACTGGGCAGTTGCGAAATAAGCACCATTTGGTGACGAATAAGCAACCGCGGACCAAATGGACTAGGGGAAGGAACCCCGAATTAAAACCAAATATGGTGAAATCTCACAATAGAGTAACACCAGCCGGGGGTTCGGGTACCCCGGCACCGGCGCTCAGGGGTGGGCAAGCGGGCCCCTGTGTGTCGTTATCCAGCGACCGCAGCACCTCCGTGGTGGTTGACCTGGCCACGGTGGTGTCAACTGCTACAGGCAGCAAGCATAGCCAACCGCGCGGAACGACGGGAAATGCCACGTCGTTGAGCTTAATGGCGGAGAAAGTTGAGGAAGAGCAGCTCCTCCGTATGAGACAGATTCTCGGCACTATGAAGTCTGCCGTTTCAAGACAGAGGAACGTCAGTATGGACGTAAAGAACGGTTTGCAGCACCTGCAGGAGTGTCTGGATGCGCTCCGCCACGGTCGCGAGCTTCGAAGGAAGGCCGGTATCCCAGCGAGACCTTCACCTTCTGCACCGACTATGCAGCGACCCACGATACCTGCCGCAGCTGCCCGCGTCCCGACAAACCTGGCACGTAAACGCGTGCGGGCAGTGATCTCTAGCTCGGAAGAAGATCTCGAGAAGAGGAAAAAGGCGGCGGACAATGGTGAAGTATGGGCAACCGTTGTCCATAAAAAGAAGAAAAGAGAGGGAGCCGCTGCGAGCAGCAAGGCCACAGAGGACGCGACTTCCGCTAAAACCCGGGCGGTTGTTACAACTGTCTCTGACGCCAAGCCGACTAGAAAGAGAAGGAAGAAAAAACTGCGGCGGCCAAAAAGGGACGCTGTAGTTATCGCGCCTTCCGAGGGGCAAACGTACGCCTCCGTCCTGGCGGCGCTTAAGACTAGCGTACGTCCCGAGGAGCTCGGAGCCGAGATACGCTCAGCGCGAAAGACGCGGGATGGTGCCGTTCTCTTGGAGCTTGCGCGGTGCGACAATCGGCCGGCGTTCCAGAAAGCTCTCCAGGACGCAATCGGCTGTGCGGGTCAAACCAAGATCCTTTCAAGTCGCCTGCGGCTGGAAGTATTGGACCTGGATTGTCTCACCACCTCCGAGGAGGTGGAAGCGGCCGTTCGGCGGGACGTCGGTGATGACCCAATCGGTGTCATCAAGGTTACCGTCCTCCCGCCGAATACAAGGGAGCAGAAGATGGCGATCCTGGAAGTAGAAGAGAACGTGGCAAAGAAACTAGTCGATCGCGGAAGACTTCGCGTTGGCTGGGTAAACTGCCGCGTCCGGAGCCGCATCGAGGTGCAGCGGTGCTTCCGGTGTCTGGGTTACGGACACCGGAAGGCCGAGTGCAAGGGGCCGGACAGAAGTGACCTCTGCTGGAAGTGCGGCCAGCGGGGGCACAAGGCGGCAGGATGTTCGGAGAAGCCGCGCTGCTTCTTGTGCGCCAAAGACGCCAACAACGCGGCGCCAGAGCATGTTCCAGGTTCGGGCGCATGCGGAGCTTTCCGCGAGGTACTCGACAGGCGGAAAAAGCAGCGAAAACGATGACCACCGTTCTTCAGGGCAACCTGAACGGAAGTAGGGTCGCTGATGATATGCTCACCCAGCTAGCGCACGAGCACTCCGTGAGCGTTGCTATCATCAGCGAACCATACCGCGTGAAGGACCGGTGGCTCGTTGACGAGACAGGCGCCGCTGCGATCTGGATCGTGGATCCAGCCCGGTTTCAGACCACATCCACCGGCGCCGGAAGTGGATACGTTTGGGCGAGGACGGAGCTTGCGACATTCGCCAGCTGCTACTTCTCCCCCAACGACGCCATCCCGGAGTTTCGGAGGAAAGTCGAGGCCCTTGAGGACGAACTTCGTGACATTCCCGGCGATTTGATAGTCGCCGGTGACTTTAACGCGAGAGCTCGGGAGTGGGGCATGCCGATACCAAACACCAGGGGTATCCTGGTTTTGGAGATGGCTGCCCGTCTTGGGCTGGTCGTCCTCAACACGGGGACAACCCCCACATATCGAAGACCGGGCTTCGGGTTCTCCATCCCGGACATCACTATGGTGTCGGAAGGTCTGATCCGCAAAGCCGTTGACTGGAGGGTGATGGAAGACTTCACTGGAAGTGATCACCAGTACATCACCTTCCAGATCATCGATGAGGCGCGCACGCAGCAAAATGCTAGCGCCCGTCGACCACTTGGCTGGAACGCAGCCAAATTGGACAGCGAAAAACTCGTCACAGTATTGCAGGATGGCGCCCCAGGCATTCCGCCGCTGCCTGATGGCACGGTGGACGCGAGCGCGGTGGAGGGGCTTGTGGATGCAACCATGGGCCTTCTTCATCGCGCTTCTGACGCCTCCATGCCGCGAAGACGCGCATGGTCCGGTAGGAAACAAGCCTACTGGTGGAATGACCAGATCGCCGAGCTCCGGAGGCACTGCCTAAAATGCCGCCGCAAGGTACAGCGTGCCAAAACGCGGCAGGCAAACGCGGATGTTGTTGTCGCCCTTGCGGCAGAATACAAGGCCGCCAAAAAATCTTTAGGCAGGGCCATCCGGGAAAGCAAGGTGCGCTGCTGGCAGCAGCTCTGTGACGAGGCGGATCAGAATCCTTGGGGGAGAGGGTACAGGCTGGTAATGGCCAAGTTCCATCCGCCCAGACCCCTCATGAGTGAGTCCACGGTGACGCCTATCGTGGATGCCCTCTTTCCGACCCATCCTGAGCGGGAGGATATCCCACCGATTGTGTCGCAGGAGGATGTTCCCGCGTTCACCGTGGACGAGCTCACGAGGGCCGTAGGGCCCATGAAAACCCGCAAGTCCCCGGGCCCCGACGGCATACCGACAGAAGCGGTGAAGGTGGTAGCGAAGCACCACCCGAGCCTCCTGCTCGGTATGTACAATGGGTGCCTGAGGGCAGGAGTTTTCCCGGCCAGGTGGAAGTTGGCACGCCTTGCCCTTATTAGTAAGGGTAAAGGCAACCCGGACTCTCCATCATCGTACCGTCCGCTGTGTATGCTCGACACGGTGGGTAAGGTGATGGAGAGGCTGCTCAAACCTCGGCTGGAAGCAGCCGTGGAGCAATCTGGGGGCCTCTCCCACCTGCAGCACGGCTTCCGCAAGGGGCATTCGACGATCGGCGCGATAGACGAGGTGATCGGGGCAGTGCGTCAGGCGAACACCGCTTGCCATCAGGCACGACCTGTTGTGCTCCTGGTCACTCTCGACGTGAGGAACGCGTTCAATTCGGCAAGGTGGAGCGACATGCTCGAGGCTCTAGAGCGGTCCTTCAGAATTCCAGCCTATCTCTCAGCAGTGCTGAGAGATTATCTGAAGGATCGCTGGCTGTCGTATGAGACGGCCCAAGGCCGCAGGTTAAAGAGGGTAACCTCAGGAGCAGCCCAGGGTTCGGTGCTGGGTCCGGACCTCTGGAACGTCTTGTACGACAGCCTGCTCCGCCTGGAGATGCCGGATGACGCGTTCCTGGTCGCTTATGCCGACGACGTCGCCGTGGTCATCACCGCGCGCAGTCCCGAGCTGGCCCAGCTTTTGCTTAACCAAGTAATGCGCCGGGTCAGCGGGTGGATGGAGGAGCACGGTCTCCAGCTGGCGTTAGCCAAGACTGACATCGTGTTCCTTACTAAAAAGAGGATTCCCACCCCCGTCACTATGATGGTCGGGACTCACGCGGTACAGACCCGTAAATCGGTGCGGTACTTGGGGGTGACGCTGGATTCCAAGCTCACCTTCTGGGACCACATCCGTAGGGTCTGCGACAAAGCCACCGATGACACGGCGGCGTTGAGTCGCCTGATGGCAAACGTCGGAGGCCCGAAGCCGTGCAAGAGACGACTCCTGCTTGCGTCCGTCCAGTCGGCACTGCTATATGGGGCAGAGATCTGGGCGGACGCCTTGCGGGTTAAGAAATATAGGACGCGTATGTCTGCCGTCCAGCGCCGAGGTGCTTTGCGGGTGACTTGCGCATACCGCACAGTATCCGAGGATGCCGTGCTGGTCGTCGCTGGCAGCATCCCAATCGACTTGCTCGCCCAGGAGCGAAGGGAGATTTATCTCCTCAGCTCTGAACTGGGTCGACCAGCGGCAGCGGAGCAGGCCCGCAGCCGCACGATGGGATTCTGGCAGCAGCGATGGACCGAGAGCACGAAGGGACGGTGGACAGCGCGTCTCATAACGTGCCTACAGTCCTGGTGCTCGCGTCGCCACGGAGAGGTGAACTTCTTCCTGACCCAGTTCTTCACAGGCCACGGATACTTCCGTCGGTATCTGTGGAGAATGGGGAGGGTGGGTTCACCCCGCTGCCTGTACTGTGGTGGCGTGGAGAGCGACGACGCGGTCCACACGTTCTTCGTCTGCGAACGTTTCGTAGAGGAACGAAGAGCTGTGGAGCGCCGCATCAGCGTGGCGGGCATCACGCCCGAAAACATCGTAGGGGTGATGCTCGCTAACCAGGACTGCTGGGACGCTGTGGCGCAGTACGCCGAGGGCGTGCTGCGCTGCAAGCGAATTGAGGGCTGCCTTGAGGCACCTTAACGGCACGGCGCGTGTAATGCGTGACGCGCCGCGATGGCGCTCGTAGCCCCGCCCCGGGGCGAAGTAATGCGATAAGCAGTAACGTTCCGGGGTACAAGGGGTGCAAAGAGGAGGGGTTTTAGTGGGTATACCCGGAAGCGATTCATTCGTCTCCGGGGAGTCCCACACTACCCAGGCGAGGTTGTACCCACGTGGTAGTCCCCCTGGGTGTGCGTAATGCATTTCCCCTCCTCCTTAAAAAAAAAAAAAAAAAAAAAAAAAAAAAAAAAAAAAAAAAAATAGTAATAAGGATAATAATAACAGTTATAGCGATAATAATAATAATAATAAGGATTATAATAACAGTTATAGCGATAATAATAATAATAATAATAAGGATTATAATAACAGTTATAGCGATAATAATAATATTAATAAAGATAATAATAACAGGTATAGCGATAATAATAATAATAATAAGGATTATAGTAACAATTATAGCGATTATAATAATAATAAGAATAAGATAATAATGACAGTTATAGCAATAATAATAATATTAATAAAGATAATAATAACACTTATACTGATAATAATAATAGTAATAAGGATAATAATAACAGTTAAAGCGCTAATTATAATAATAATAATAATAAGGATAATAATAACAGTTATGGCGATCATAATAATAATAATAATAATAATAATAAGGATTATAATAACAATTATAGCGATAATAATAATAATAATAATAAGATAATAATAACAGTTATAGCGATAATAATAATATTAGGTCGTCCGGAAAGTTCGTGCGGTTTTTGAGGGACAGTTGAAGTGCAACTAATTTAAACATTGATAGATATTTATTTCAATATATATATATATGTGTCATACTGTTCCACAACGTGTCTCCACCTTTCCATCTTTCCAGAATCTCTCAGATTTTTCAGCAAAATATATATCTAAGCGATTTTGATCTCATCTAAGATGTTAAAATGTTTTCCGTTAAGGGAGTTTTGTAATGTCCGAAACAGGTGGAATTCTTTGGGTAAATGTTCGGTGAATATGGTGGATGGGGTAATAGATCCCAACCAAACTCTAATATTTTTTCTGCGTGGTCAAAGAAACATGAGGGTGGGCTTTGTCAAGTTGAAACACAATTCCCTTCCGATTGGCTAATGTTCAATTGCTCTTTTCAGCTTATCTAATTTTGAAAAATATGCCAAAAGTAACATCTTTTAGAATATATAACACTGTCATATGTTTTCAATCATGCTTCTATCTTTAAATCTTTGTTTTTGCCACCTATTGAAAATCCGCACGAACTTTCCGGACGACCCAATAGTAATAAGGATAATAATAATAGTGATAGCGATAATAATAATAATAATAAGGATTATAATAACAGTTATAGCGATAATAATAATAATAATAAGGATTATAATAACAGTTATAGCGATAATAATAATAGTAATAAGGATAATAATAACAGTTAAAGCGATAATAATAATATTAATAAAGATAATAATAACACTTATACAGATAATAATAGTAATAAGGATTATAATAACAGTTATAGCGATAATAATAATATTAATAAAGATAATAATAACACTTATACTGATAATAATAATAATAATAATAAGGATAATAATAACAGGTATAGCGATAATAATAATAATAAGGATTATAGTAACAATTATAGCGATAATAATAATAATAAGAATAAGATAATAATATCAGTTATAGCAATAATAATAATATTAATAGAGATAATAATAACAGTTATAGCGATAATAATAATAATAATAAGGAATATAATAACAGTTATAGCAATAATAATAATATTAATAGAGATAATAATAACACTTATACCGATAATAATAATAGTAATAAGGATAATAATAACAGTTAAAGCGCTAATTATAATAATAATAATAATAAGGATAATAATAACAGTTATGGCGATCATAATAATAATAATAATAATAAGGATTATAATAACAATTATAGCGATAATAATAATAATAATAATAAGATAATAATAACAGTTATAGCGATAATAATAATAGTAATAGCGATAATAATAATAATACTAAGGATCATGATAACAATTATAGCGACAATAATAATAATAATAAGATAATAATAACAGTTGTAGCGATAATAATAATAGTAATAAGGATAATAATAACAGTTATAGCGATAATAATAATAATAATAAGCATTATAATAACAGTTATAGCGATAATAATAATAATAATAAGGATTATAATAACAGTTATAGCGATAATAATAATATTAATAAAGATAATAATAACAGGTATAGCGATAATAATAATAATAATAAGGATTATAGTAACAATTATAGCGATTATAATAATAATAAGAATAAGATAATAATAACAGTTATAGCAATAATAATAATATTAATAGAGATAATAATAACACTTATACCGATAATAATAATAGTAATAAGGATAATAATAACAGTTAAAGCGCTAATTATAATAATAATAATAATAAGGATAATAATAACAGTTATGGCGATCATAATAATAATAATAATAATAAGGATTATAATAACAATTATAGCGATAATAATAATAATAATAATAAGATAATAATAACAGTTATAGCGATAATAATAATAGTAATAGCGATAATAATAATAATACTAAGGATCATAATAACAATTATAGCGACAATAATAATAATAATAAGGATAATAATAACAGTTATAGCGATAATAATAATAATAATAAGGATTATAATAACAGTTATAGCGATAATAATAATAATAATAAGGATTATAATAACAGTTATAGCGATAATAATAATATTAATAAAGATAATAATAACAGGTATAGCGATAATAATAATAATAATAAGGATTATAGTAACAATTATAGCGATTATAATAATAATAATAATAAGGATAATAATAACAGTTATAGCGATAATAATAATAATAATAATAAGGATTATAATAACAGTTATAGCAATAATAATAATATTAATAGAGATAATAATCACACTTATACCGATAATAATAATAGTAATAAGGATAATAATAACAGTTAAAGCGCTAATTATAATAATAATAATAATAATAAGGATAATAATAACAGTTATAGCGATAATAATAATAGTAATAAGGATAATAATAACAGTTATAGCGATAATAATAATAGTAATAAGGATAATAATAACAGTTATAGCGATAATAATAATAATAATAAGGATTATAATAACAGTTATAGCGATAATAATAATATTAATAAAGATAATAATAACACTTATACTGATAATAATAATAATAATAATAAGGATAATAATAACAGGTATAGCGATAATAATAATAATAAGGACTATAGTAACAATTATAGCGATAATAATAATAATAAGAATAAGATAATAATATCAGTTATAGCAATAATAATAATATTAATAGAGATAATAATAACAGTTATAGCGATAATAATAATAATAATAAGGAATATAATAACAGTTATAGCAATAATAATAATATTAATAGAGATAATAATAACACTTATACCGATAATAATAATAGTAATAAGGATAATAATAA
>CAMAOC010000347.1:45000-55406 GCA_945859555.1 Megachile ligniseca
ATAATAATAATAGTAATAGGGATAATAATAACAGTTATAGCGATAATAATAATAATAATAAGGATTATAATAACAGTTATAGCGATGATAATAATAATAATAAGGATTATAATAACAGTTATAGCGATAATAATAATATTAATAAAGATAATAATAACACTTATATGATAATAATAATAATAATAATAATAAGGATAATAATAACGGGTATAGCGATAATAATAATAATAATAAGGATTATAATAACAGTTATAGCGATAATAATAATATTAATAAAGATAATAATAACACTTATACTGATAATAATAATAATAATAATAAGGATAATAATAACAGGTATAGCGATAATAATAATAATAATAAGGATTATAGTAACAATTATAGCGATTATAATAATAATAAGAATAAGATAATAATGACAGTTATAGCAATAATAATAATATTAATAAAGATAATAATAACACTTATATGATAATAATAATAATAATAATAATAAGGATTATAGTAACAATTATAGCGATTATAATAATAATAAGAATAAGATAATAATAACAGTTATAGCAATAATAATAATATTAATAGAGATAATAATAACACTTATACCGATAATAATAATAGTAATAAGGATAATAATAACAGTTAAAGCGCTAATTATAATAATAATAATAATAAGGATAATAATAACAGTTACGGCGATCATAATAATAATAATAATAATAAGGATTATAATAACAATTATAGCGACAATAATAATAATAATAATAAGATAATAATAACAGTTATAGCGATGATAATAATAATAATAAGGATTATAATAACAATTATAGCGATAATAGTAATAATAATAATAGTCATAAGGATTATAATAACAATTATAGCGATAATAATAATAATAATAATAAGATAATAATAACAGTTATATCGATAATAATAATATTAATAAAGATAATAATAACACTTATACAGATAATAATAATAATAAGGATAATGATAACAGGTATAGAGATAATAATAATAATAATAAGGATTATAATAACAATTATAGCGATAATAATAATAATAATAATAATAAGGATAATAGTAACAGTTAAAGCGATAATAATAATAATAATAAGGATAATAATAACAATTATAACGATAATAATAATAATAATAGTAATAAGGATAATAATAACAGTTATAGCGATAATAATAATAATAATAGTAATAAGGATAATAATAACAGTTAAAGCGCTAATAATAATAATAATAATAGTAAGGATAATAATAACAGTTATGGCGATCATAATAATAATAATAATAATAATAATAATAACTATTATAATAACAATTATAGCGATAATAATAATAATAATAATAAGATAATAATAACACTTATACCGATAATAATAATAGTAATAAGGATAATAATAACAGTTAAAGCGATAATAATAATAATAATAAGGATAATAATAACAGTTATAGCGATAATAATAATAATAATAATAATAAGGATAATAATAACAGTTATAGCGATAATAATAATAATAATAGTAATAAGGATAATAATAACAGTTAAAGCGCTAATTATAATAATAATAATAATAATAAGGATTATAATAACAATTATAGCGATAATAGTAATAATAATAATAGTCATAAGGATTATAATAACAATTATAGCGATAATAACAATAATAATAATAAGGTAATAATAACAGTTGTAGCGATAATTATAATAATAGTAATAATAAGGATAATAATAACAGTTATGGCGATAATAATAATAATAATAATAATAAGGATAATAATAACAGTTAAAGCGATAATAATAATAATAATAAGGATAATAATAACAATTATGACGATAATATTAATAATAATAGTAATAAGGATAATAATAACAGTTATAGCGATAATAATAATAATAATAGTAATAAGGATAATAATAACAGTTAAAGCGCTAATTATAATAATAATAATAATAATAAGGATTATAATAACAATTATAGCGATAATAGTAATAATAATAATAGTCATAAGGATTATAATAACAATTATAGCGATAATAACAATAATAATAATAAGATAATAATAACAGTTATAGCGATAATAATAATATTAATAAAGATAATAATAACACTTATACAGATAATAATAATAATAAGGATAATGATAACAGGTATAGAGATAATAATAATAATAATAAGGATTATAATAACAATTATAGCGATAATAATAATAATAATAATAAGCGAATAATAACAGTTATTGCGATAATAATAATAATAATAATAAGGATTATAATGACAATTATAGCGATAATAATAATAATAATAATAAGCGAATAATAACAGTTATAGCGATAATAATAATATTAATAAAGATAATAATAACACTTATACCGATAATAATAATAGTAATAAGGATAATAATAACAGTTATAGCGATAATAATAATAATAATATTGGAAATGAATTCAAAGTGCGCGCGCGAATCCTGTACTCCTGCCGGGGCCTCTTTCGGCCTATGCGTTCTTTTGTTCGCCCCTCTCTTCCGGTTTGTCCTTCGCGTGCGTGAAACGTTGCGATATGCACGTGTATAATTACTTTATATTAATATGTTTTATATTATATTAAACCTATATCAGTAGACTTCTTGTGTCGTTCATTTATCGCCCAATGCATAACCCAACAGGTTATGGGCCCAGGGCTTAAAAATAAAACGTGAAAAGACTAAAACTAAAAGTGAGGTTAAGTGTAACCACGACCACGTGTTCGCGAAAAATTAATCGGGCATCATGAGTTGTTCAAACGTACAGAAAATTGAAAAGCTGTGCAATGATAATTACGAGTCATGGAAAATTGAAATAAGAAGTATTTTGCGACTCAATGAACTGTGGGGTTACGTAAGCGGCACAGAAGTGAAGACCGGACAAAACGTGGCCGAGTGGACCGCGAGGGACGAGAAAGCACTGGATTTGATTATTTTGAGCCTACATATATCCCAATTTAACCATGTGAAACGGGCTGAGACATCATTGGAAGCGTGGGAGGCGTTGAAGAAAATTCACGAATCAAAAGGACCCATGAAGCAGTGCGTTCTGTTCAAACAGTTATACAGAATGAAAAAGGAAAGTAATCAAAATATGGCTCAGTATATTGACGATTTCGTTCACAAATTAGAACAGCTCACTGAAGCTGGCATAAAGTTGCCAGATGCCGTTATACCTATAATGCTGTTATCCTCTTTACCTAATGAATATGAAACCTTTTGTATTGCTATAGAGTCAAGGGAGAAGATGCCTACATTGGATGAGTTAAAGGTAAAATTGGTCGAAGAGGACATCAGAAAAGCGGATAATGAGGCAATAAGAGAATGCGACAACGAATTAGCATTGTTAACAGATAAAAGAGCTGTGA
This sequence comes from Megachile ligniseca, assembly GCA_945859555.1. Taxonomy (NCBI): domain Eukaryota; kingdom Metazoa; phylum Arthropoda; class Insecta; order Hymenoptera; family Megachilidae; genus Megachile; species Megachile ligniseca. Next base: position 48,402 of record CAMAOC010000347.1, read on the forward strand.
AGGACCAAAGGCAACAGCGTGAACCTTCTCAAAAACTGAAATACGATAATAATCAATATAAAAAATCTAATGTGAAATGTTACACGTGTGGAAAGCCTGGCCACATAAGTAAACAATGCAGCAGTAAAAGGAAATTCGCTCCAGTTAAGAACAATAGAGAAGAAGCTATGAGTGCCTGCGCTTTAAATTCTAGTCCAATTATAACTGATCAATGGTGCCTGGACAGTGGAGCCTCAGCTCATATGTGTAAAAGCAGAAAAGAATTTGTTAACATGGACGAAACTGAAAAGGACAAGATTTGCACTGCCACAGACAAATGTACAAATTCCTTGGGAAAAGGAGATGTCAAACTAAATATAAAATCAGGTAATAATGATTCAACTATTAAATTAGTAAATGTCATGTGGGTTCCAGAATTCCGAAATAATCTCATGTCAGTATCGAGCATCATTGATAATGGTTATACAGTAACCTTTAATAAAAGTTCAGCAACTGTAAGACGTAAAAATGGCACGATTGTGTTAACTGCACAAAAGGAAAATGGGTTATATATAGTAAAACCTACTGAGGTACGCCAAGCAATGCTGTCAAAGGAACAAGATGATAGACTTAACAGATGGCATCAGAGATTAGGCCATTTAAATATGAATGATGTCAGAAAATTAGTTGAAAAGGATATGGTGCAAGGGATGAACATAAGCAAACGAGAAATGAATAACATAAATAAATGCAAGGTATGTGATCTAAGCAAAATTACCCAATTGCCATATAAGGAATCAAACAATATTGAAAAAGACGTGCTGGATCTGGTACACACAGATATCTGTGGACCTATGAGTACACCGTCTTTAGGGGGAGCCAGATATTTCGCAACCTTTATTGATGGTTGCTCCAGATACACAGAAATAGTTGCTCTTAAAGAAAAATCAGAAATTTTGTCAGCGTTTAAAGCTTACAAATGCCGAGTCGAAAAGCAAACAGGAAAGTTCATTAAGAAAATACGAAGCGATAATGCTAAAGAGTATCTCTCGAAAGAATTTACAGAATACCTGAAAGAAGAGGGAATAACAAGACAGTTATCAACCCCTTATACACCGCAACAAAATGGGGTGGCCGAGCGAGCCAACAGGACAATAGTGGAAATGGCACGCACGATATTAACGGAGTCAAAATTACCGTTAAGTCTATGGGCAGAGGCAGTAAACACTGCAGTATATTTAAGAAACAGGTGCCCAACAAGAAAGTTAGACATGACCCCCTACGAAAAGTGGACAGGTAAGAAACCATATGTTGGATTTTTAAGAGTAATTGGCAGCAAGGTAATCGCTTTGGAGAAGAGACCTAGGGCAAATAAGTTTTTGCCAAGAGGTAAAGAATATGTTCTAGTTGGCTATGATCAAGAGTCAAAGGCATACAGGCTGTGGGAACGCGGAACCAATCACATTGTAAAGCGAAGAGACGTGCGTTTCCATGAAATAATTAGAAATTATGAAGACTTGGAAACTGAATTACCAATTCATGAATCCCAAAATGAAAACTCGACGGATATCGATGAACTATATGAAGAAGAAGATACTCGAGAGGATTTGGCAGAAAGTGATCCGGAAAATTACGATGATGCTCAAGAGGATGAAGATAATACGCAAGAAGAGTCACAACTCTACAAAAGGGCAAGAGGTCGTCCAAAATTATTGCGTACCGGAGCTCGAGGGTAGGCCAAAGAAAATATACCATAATGCAGATTTTGCAAATGAAGAGAAATACAAGGAACCAAGACAGTCATGGATGCAATGAAAAGTAAGGAAAGGCCATTATGACTGAATGCAATGAAAAATGAATATGAAGCACTCATGAAAAACGAAACGTGGGAATTGGTGAATAGGCCAGAAAACGCTAAAATACTTACAAACAGATGGGTATTTAGAATAAAAAGAAATCAAGACGGAACGGTGGACAAATTCAAGGCAAGACTGGTAGCTCGAGGAAATGAACAAAGAAAAGGAATCTACTTCGATGAGGTCTTCGCACCAGTAGCCAGGTATGACATGATACGAACGTTGTTTGCAGGAGCGGTCGAGAATAAAATGCACGTTCATCACATGGACGTTGTCGCCGCATATGTGCAAGGAAAATTGACGGATACCTTGTACATGCAACAACCAGAAATGTTCGTACAAGTAAATAAAGAAAATAAGGTGTGCAAACTTAAAAAACCACTGTATGGTCTAAAACAAGCAGGACGAGAATGTACCAAACTTTGGACAAGTACCTGAAAAGTATAGGCTTAACAAATTCCCAAATTAATCCGTGCGTCTATATAGATAGTACTAAAGGTACAGATTTAATAATATTATTTACGTAGATGATTTATTACTAGCATCTAGAGATTTGCAAGAGCTAATAAAAGTGAAAGAATTACTGAAAAGAAGATTCGATATAAATGACTTGGGCGAAGCAACTAACATATTAGGCATACTCTGTTCAACGGAGTGGCGATACCGGGCAAATCAAGATGTCTCAACGAAAATATATAGAAGAAACGTTGAAGAAATTCGGCATGGAGGATTGCAAACCTGCAAGCACACCATTGGTGCCCCACGAAACATTTAACCAAGAAGATACGAGTTTAACTGATGTAACCAAAGTACCATATAGAGAACTCGTAGGAGCATTAATAATCTGTCAAACGCCACTCGACCAGACATAGCATTCGCCGCAAACGTCCTCAGCCAGTTCAACGAGAACCCTTCCAATTATCATTGGAAAGCGGCAAAGCACGTTTTACGTTATTTGAAACATACTATAAATTACGGTATTAATTATTCAGTTACAGGTAAACAATTAGAGTTATATGGTCGACGCCGATTGGGCAGGAGACGAGAGTAATAGGAGATCTCGTACAGCATATGTGAGCCTGCTAGCGGGAGGTCCCATCAGCTGGGAAACCAAAAAAACAAAAATCCGTAGCCCTGTCGACAATGGAAGCGGAATACGTGGCGCTTTCAGAAGCAACGAAAGAAGCAATGTACCTGAAAAGGACTGTTTATGCATATGAACTTTGATAATTTAGCGAATGGTAGAACTACCATATATTGTGACAATCAAAGTGCAATTCATTTGAGTAAAAATAACATGTATCATCGTAGAAGTAAGCATATAGATATTCGCTATCACTATTCGCGAGAAATGCAAGAACCGCGGAGAAATAGAAGTTAAGTATACAAGTACAAACGAAATTGAAAGCGGATATATTAACAAAATCATTACCAAAGAATAAATTAGAAATATGCGTTGATTTGTTAAATTTAAAAGATTAGATTACGGTATGATACAAAGAATATAAATAAGATGTTTGTATGATTCGCGCAATCAATGGTACACTTTGAAAGGGGGAGTATTGGAAATGAATTCAAAGTGCGCGTGCGAATCCTGTACTCCTGCCGGGGCCTCTTTCGGCCTATGCGTTCTTTTGTTTCGCCCCTCTCTTCCGGTTTGTCCTTCGCGTGCGTGAAACGTTGCGATATGCACGTGTATAATTACTTTATATTAATATGTTTTATATTATATTAAACCTATATCAGTAGACTTCTTGTGTCGTTCATTTATCGCCCAATGCATAACTCAACAAATAATAATAAGGATAATAAAAACAGTTAAAGCGATAATAATAATAATAATAAGGATAATAATAACAGTTAAAGCGACAATTATAATAATAATAATAATAAGGATAATAATAACAGTTATGGCGATCATAATAATAATAATTATAATAAGGATAATAATGACAATTATAGCGATAATAATAATAATAATAATAAGCGAATAATAACAGTTATAGCGATAATAATATTATTAATAAAGATAATAATAGCACTTATACCGATAATAATAATAGTAATAAGGATAATAATAACAGTTATAGCGATAATAATAATAATAATAATAATAAGGATAATAATAACAGTTATAGCGATAATAATAATAATAATAATAAGATAATAATAACAGTTATAGCGATAATAATAATAATAATAAGGATTATAATAACAATTATAGCGATAATAGTAATAATATAAATAGTCATAAGGATTATAATAACAATTATAGCGATAATAATAATAATAATAATAAGATAATAGTAACAGTTATAGCGATAATAATAATATTAATAAAGATAATAATAACACTTATACAGATAATAATAATAATAAGGATAATAAAAACAGGTATGGCGATAATAATAATAATAATGGGGATTATAATAACAATTATAGCGATAATAATAATTATAATAATAAGATAATAATAACAGTCATAGCGATAATAATAATATTAATAAAGATAATAATAACACTTATACAGATAATAATAGTAATAAGGATTATAATAACAGTTATAGCGATAATAATAATATTAATAGAGATAATAATAACACTTATACTGATAATAATAATAATAATAATAATAAGGATTATAATAACAGGTGTAGCGATAATAATAATAGTAATAAGGATAATAATAACAGTTATAGCGATAACAATAATAATAATAATAATAAGGATAATAATAACAGTTAAAGCTATAATAATAATAATAATAAGGATAATAATAACAATTATAGCGATAATAATAATAATAATAATAGTAATAAGGATAATAATAACAGTTATAGGGACAATAATAATAATAATAAGGATTATAATAACAGTATATAGCAATAATAATAATAATTAATAGAGATAATAATAACACTTATACCGATAACAATAATAGTAATAAGGATAATAATAACAGTTTAAAGCGCTAATTATAATAATAATAATAATAAGGATAATAATAACAGTTATGGCGATCATAATAATAATATAATAATAATAATAATAATAAGGATTATAATAACAATTATAGCGATAATAATAATAATAATAATAAGATAATAATAACAGTTATAGCGATAATAATAATAGTAATAAGGATAATAATAATAGTGATAGCGATAATAATAATAATAATAAGGATAATAATAACAGTTAAAGCGATAATTATAATAATAATAGTAAGGGTCATAATAACTGTTATATCGATAATAATAATAATAATAGTAATAAGGATAATAATGACAGTTATCTCGATAATAATAATAGCAATAAGGATAATAGTAACAATTATAGCGATAATAATAATAATAATAATAGTAAGGATAATAATAACAGTTAAAGCGATAATTATAATAATAATAGTAAGGGTCATAATAACTGTTATATCGATAATAATAATAATAATAGTAATAAGGGTGATTATAACAGTTATAGCGATAATAATAATAATAATAATAAGATAATAATAACAGTTGTAGCGATAATTATAATAATAGTAATAATAAGGATAATAATAACAGTTATGGCGATAATAATAATAATAATAATAAGGATTATAATGACAATTATAGCGATAATAATAATAATAATAATAAGCGAATAATAACAGTTATAGCGATAATAATAATAATAATAAGGATTATAATAACAGTTATAGCAATAATAATAATATTAATAGAGATAATAATAACACTTATACCGATAACAATAATAGTAATAAGGATAATAATAACAGTTAAAGCGCTAATTATAATAATAATAATAATAAGGATAATAATAACAGTTATGGCGATCATAATAATAATAATAATAATAATAATAATAATAAGGATTATAATAACAATTATAGCGATAATAATAATAATAATAATAAGATAATAATAACAGTTATAGCGATAATAATAATAGTAATAAGGATAATAATAATAGTGATAGCGATAATAATAATAATAATAAGGATAATAATAACAGTTAAAGCGATAATTATAATAATAATAGTAAGGGTCATAATAACTGTTATATCGATAATAATAATAATAATAGTAATAAGGGTGATTATAACAGTTATAGCGATAATAATAATAATAATAATAAGATAATAATAACAGTTGTAGCGATAATTATAATAATAGTAATAATAAGGATAATAATAACAGTTATGGCGATAATAATAATAATAATAATAAGGATTATAATGACAATTATAGCGATAATAGTAATAATAATAATAGTCATAAGGATTATAATAACAATTATAGCGATAATAATAATAATAATAATAAGATAATAGTAACAGTTATAGCGATAATAATAATATTAATAAAGATAATAATAACACTTATACAGATAATAATAATAATAAGGATAATAATAACAGGTATGGCGATAATAATAATAATAATGGGGATTATAATAACAATTATAGCGATAATAATAATTATAATAATAAGATAATAATAACAGTCATAGCGATAATAATAATATTAATAAAGATAATAATAACACTTATACAGATAATAATAGTAATAAGGATTATAATAACAGTTATAGCGATAATAATAATATTAATAGAGATAATAATAACACTTATACTGATAATAATAATAATAATAATAATAAGGATTATAATAACAGGTGTAGCGATAATAATAATAGTAATAAGGATAATAATAACAGTTATAGCGATAACAATAATAATAATAATAATAAGGATAATAATAACAGTTAAAGCTATAATAATAATAATAATAAGGATAATAATAACAATTATAGCGATAATAATAATAATAATAATAGTAATAAGGATAATAATAACAGTTATAGGGACAATAATAATAATAATAAGGATTATAATAACAGTTATAGCAATAATAATAATATTAATAGAGATAATAATAACACTTATACCGATAACAATAATAGTAATAAGGATAATAATAACAGTTAAAGCGCTAATTATAATAATAATAATAATAAGGATAATAATAACAGTTATGGCGATCATAATAATAATAATAATAATAATAATAATAATAAGGATTATAATAACAATTATAGCGATAATAATAATAATAATAATAAGATAATAATAACAGTTATAGCGATAATAATAATAGTAATAAGG
>CAMAOC010000348.1:0-55228 GCA_945859555.1 Megachile ligniseca
GGTTATAGCGATAATAATAATAGTATTATGTATAATAAGAACAGTTATAGCGATAATAATAATAGTAATAAGGATAATAATAATAGTTATAACGATAAAGACAAGAGGAATAGGGATAATAATAATAGTAATAGGAATAGTAATAACAGTTATAGCGATAATAATTAATAGTAAAAAGGATAATAATAATATTTATAAGGATAAAGACAAGAGGAATAGGGATAATAGTAATAGTAAAAAGAATAGTAATAACAAGAATAATGATGATAATAACAGTTATAGCGATAATAATAATAGTAATAAGGATAATAATGGTAGTTATAAGGATAAAGACAAGAGGAATAGGGATAGTAATAATAGAATAAGGATAATAATAATAAGTTTTGAGGATAAAGACAAGAGTAATAGGGATAGTGATAATAGAATAAGGATAATAATAACAGTTATAGCGATAATAATAATAGTAATAAGGATAATAATAATAATTATAAGGATAAAGACAAGAGGAATAGGGATAATAATAATAGTATAAGGATAATAATAACAGTTATAGCGATAATAATAATAGTAATAAGGATAACAATAAACAGGTTATAGCGATAATAATAATAGTAATAAGGATAATAATAATAGTTATAAGGATAAAGACAAGAGGAATAGGGATACTAATAATAGGAATAAGAATAGTAATAACAGTAATAATGATAATAATAACAGTTATAAGCGATAATAATAATAGTAATAAGGATAATAATAATAGTTATAAGGATAAAGACAAGAGGAATAGGGATAATAATAATAGTAATAGGAATAATAATAACAGTTATAGCGATAATAAGTAATAGTAAAAAGGATAATAATAATATTTATAAGGATAAAGACAAGAGGAATAGGGATAATAATAATAGGAATAAGAATAGTAATAACAGTAATAATGATAATAATAACAGTTATAGCGATAATAATAATAGTAATAAGGATAATAATAAATAGTTATAAGGATAAAGACAAGAGGAATAGGGATATATAGTAATAGTAATAGGAATAATAATAACAGTTATAGCGATAATTAATAATAGTATTATGTATAATAAGAACAGTTATAGCGATAATAATAATAGTAATAAGGATAATAATGGTTGTTATAAGGATAAGGACAAGAGGAATAGGATAGTAATAATAGAATAAGGATAATAATAACAGTTATAGCGATAATAATAATAGTAATAAGGATAATAATAATAGTTATAACGATAAAGACAAGAGGAATAGGGATAATAATAATAGTAATAGGAATAGTAATAACAGTTATACCCGATAATAATAATAGTAAAAAGGATAATAATAATATTTATAAGGATAAAGACAAGAGGAATAGGGATATTAGTAATAGTAATAAGAATAGTAATAACAGTAATATTGATAATAATAACAGTCATAGCGATAATAATAATAGTGAATAAGGATAATAATGGTAGTTATAAGGATAAAGACATAGAGGAATAGGGATAGTAATAATAGTAATACGAATAATAATATCAGTTATAGTGATAATAATAATAGTAATAAGGATAATAATAATAGTTATAAGGATAAAGACAAGAGGAATAGGGATAGTAATAATAGAATCAAGATAATAATAACAGTTATAGCGATAATAATAACAGTAAGAATGATGATAATAACAGTTATAGCGATAATAGTAATAGTAATAAGGATAATAATAATAGTTATAACGATAAAGACAAGAGGAATAGGGATAATAATAATAGTAATAGGAATAATAATAACAGTTATAGCGATAATAATAATAGTAAAAAGGATAATAATAATATTTATAAGGATAAAGACAAGAGGAATAGGGATAATAATAATAGTAATAAGAATAGTAATAACAGTAATAATGATAATAATAACAGTTATAGCGATAATAATAATAGTAATAAGGATAATAATGGTAGTTATAAGGATAAAGACAAGAGGAATACGGATAGTAATAATAGAATAAGGATAATAATAATAGTTATGAGGATAAAGACAAGAGTAATAGGGATAGTGATAATAGTAATAAGGATAACAATACCAGTTATAGCGATAATAATAATAGTAAAAAGGTTAATAATAATATTTATGAGGATAAAGACAAGAGGAATAGGGATAATAGTAATAGTAATAAGAATAGTAATAACAGTAATAATGATAATAATAACAGTCATAGCGATAATAATTATAGTAATAAGGATAATAATGGTAGTTATAAGGATAAAGACAAGACGAATAGGGATAGTAATAATAGTAATACGAATAATAATAACAGTTATAGTGATAATAATAATAGTAATAAGGATAATAATAATAGTTATAAGGATAAAGGACAAGAGGAATAGGGATAGTAATAATAGAATCAAGATAATAATAACAGTTATAGCGATAATAGTAATACTAATAAGGATAATAATAATAGTTATAACGATAAAGACAAGAGGAATAGGGATAATAATAATAGTAATAGGAATAATAATAACAGTTATAGCGATAATAGTAATAGTAATAAGGATAATAATAATAGTTATAACGATAAAGACAAGAGGAATAGGGATAATAATAATAGTAATAGGAATAATAATAACAGTTATAGCGATAATAATAATAGTAAAAAGAATAATAATAATATTTATAAGGATAAAGACAAGAGGAATAGGGATAATAATAATAGTAATAAGAATAGTAATAACAGTAATAATGATAATAATAACAGTTATAGCGATAATAATAATAGTAATAAGGATAATAATAATAGTTATAAGGATAAAGACAAGAGGAATAGGGATAATAATAATAGTAATAGGAATAATAATAACAGTTATAGCGATAATAATAATAGTATTATGTATAATAAGAACAATTATAGCGATAATTATAATAGTAATAAGGATAATAATGGTAGTTATAAGGATAAAGACAAGAGGAATAGGGATAGTAATAATAGAATAAGGATAATAATAACAGTTATAGCGATAATAATAATAGTAATAAGGATAATAATAATAGTTATAACGATAAAGCCAAAAGGAATAGGGATAATAATAATAGTAATAGGAATAGTAATAACAGTTATAGCGATAATAATAATAGTAAAAAGAATAATAATAATATTTATAAGGATAAAGACAAGAGGAATAGGGATAATAGTAATAGTAATAAGAATAGTAATAACAGTAATAATGATAATAATAACAGTCATAGCGATAATAATAATAGTAATAAGGATAATAATGGTAGTTATAAGGATAAAGACAAGAGGAATAGGGATAGTAATAATAGTAATACGAATAATAATAACAGTTATAGTGATAATAATAATAGTAATAAGGATAATAATAGTAGTTATAAGGATAAAGACAAGAGGAATAGGGATAGTAATAATAGAATCAAGATAATAATAACAGTTATAGCGATAATAATAACAGTAAGAATGATGATAATAACAGTTATAGCGATAATAGTAATAGTAATAAGGATAATAATAATAGTTATAACGATAAAGACAAGAGGAATAGGGATAATAATAATAGTAATAGGAATAATAATAACAGTTATAGCCATAATAATAATAGTAAAAAGGATAATAATAATATTTATAAGGATAAAGACAAGAGGAATAGGGATAATAATAATAGTAATAGGAATAATAATAACAGTTATAGCGATAATAATAATAGTATTATGTATAATAAGAACAATTATAGCGATAATTATAATAGTAATAAGGATAATAATGGTAGTTATAAGGATAAAGACAAGGGGAATAGGGATAGTAATAATAGTATAAGGATAATAATAACAGTTATAGCGAGAATAATAATAGTAATAAGGATAACAATAACAGTTATAGCGATAATAATAATAGTAATAAGAATAGTAATAACAGTAATAATGATAATAATAACAGTTATAGCGATAATAATAATAGTAATAGGAAAAATAATAACAGTTATAGCGATAATAATAATAGTAATATGTATAATAAGAACAGTTATAGAGATAATAATAATGGTAATAAGGATAATAATAAAATTTATAAGGATAAAGACAAGAGGAATAGGGATAATAATAATAGTAATACGAATAATAAAAACAGTTATAGTGATAATAATAATAGTAATAAGGATAATAATAATAGTTATAACGATAAAGACAAGAGGAATAGGGATAATAATAATAGTAATAGGAATAGTAATAACAGTTATAGCGATAATAATAATAGTAAAAAGGATAATAATAATATTTATAAGGATAAAGACAAGAGGAATAGGGATAATAATAATAGTAATAGGAATAGTAATAACAGTTATAGCGATAATAATAATAGTAAAAAGGATAATAATAATATTTATAAGGATAAAGACAAGAGGAATAGGGATAATAGTAATAGTAAAAAGAATAGTAATAACAGTAATAATGATGATAATAACAGTTATAGCGATAATAATAATAGTAATAAGGATAACAATAACAGTTATAGCGATAATAATAAATGTAATAAGGATAATAATAATAGTTATAAGGATAAAGACAAGAGGAATAGGGATAATAATAATAGTCATAAGAATACTAATAACAGTAATAATGATAATAATAACAGTTATAGCGATAATAATAATAGTAATATGTATAATAAGAACAGTTATAGAGATAATAATAATGGTAATAAGGATAATAATAAAATTTATAAGGATAAAGACAAGAGGAATAGGGATAATAATAATAGCAATAGGAATAATAATAACAGTTATAGCGATAATAATAATAGTATTATGTATAATAAGAACAGTTATAGCGATAATAATATTAGTAATAAGGATAATAATAATAGTTATAAGGATAAAGACAAGAGGAATAGGGATAGTAATAATAGAATGAAGATAATAATAACAGTTATAGCGATAATAATAACAGTAAGAATGATGATAATAACAGTTATAGCGATAATAGTAATAGTAATCAGGATAATAATAATAGTTATAACGATAAAGACAAGAGGAATAGGGATAATAATAATAGTAATAGGAATAATAATAACAGTTATAGCGATAATAATAATAGTATTATGTATAATAAGAACAATTATAGCGATAATTATAATAGTAATAAGGATAATAATGGTAGTTATAAGGATAAAGACAAGAGGAATAGGGATAGTAATAATAGAATAAGGATAATAATAACAGTTATAGCGATAATAATAATAGTAATAAGGATAATAATAATAGTTATAACGATAAAGCCAAAAGGAATAGGGATAATAATAATAGTAATAGGAGTAATAATAACAGTTACAGCGATAATAATAATAGTAATATGTATAATAAGAACAGTTATAGGGATAATAGTAATAGTAATAAGGATAATAATAATAGTTATAACGATAAAGACAAGAGGAATAGGGATAATAATAATAGTAATAGGAATAATAATAACAGTTATAGCCATAATAATAATAGTAAAAAGGATAATAATAATATTTATAAGGATAAAGACAAGAGGAATAGGGATAATAATAATAGTAATAGGAATAATAATAACAGTTATAGCGATAATAATAATAGTATTATGTATAATAAGAACAATTATAGCGATAATTATAATAGTAATAAGGATAATAATGGTAGTTATAAGGATAAAGACAAGGGGAATAGGGATAGTAATAATAGTATAAGGATAATAATAACAGTTATAGCGAGAATAATAATAGTAATAAGGATAACAATAACAGTTATAGCGATAATAATAATAGTAATAAGAATAGTAATAACAGTAATAATGATAATAATAACAGTTATAGCGATAATAATAATAGTAATAGGAAAAATAATAACAGTTATAGCGATAATAATAATAGTAATATGTATAATAAGAACAGTTATAGAGATAATAATAATGGTAATAAGGATAATAATAAAATTTATAAGGATAAAGACAAGAGGAATAGGGATAATAATAATAGTAATACGAATAATAAAAACAGTTATAGTGATAATAATAATAGTAATAAGGATAATAATAATAGTTATAACGATAAAGACAAGAGGAATAGGGATAATAATAATAGTAATAGGAATAGTAATAACAGTTATAGCGATAATAATAATAGTAAAAAGGATAATAATAATATTTACAAGGATAAAGACAAGAGGAATAGGAATAATAATAATAGTAATAAGAATAGTAATAACAGTTATAATGATAATAATAACAGTTATAGCGATAATAATAATAGTAATAAGGATAATAATAATAGTTATAACGATAAAGACAAGAGGTATAGGGATAATAATAATAGTAATAGGAATAATAATAACAGTTATACCGATAATAATAATAGTAAAAAGGATAATAATAATATTTACAAGGATAAAGACAAGAGGAATAGGGATAATAATAATAGTAATAAGAATAGTAATAACAGTAATAATGATAATAATAACAGTTATGGCGATAATAATAATAGTAATAAGGATAATAATGGTAGTTATAAGGATAAAGACAAGAGGAATAGGGATAGTAATAATAGAATAAAGATAATAATAACAGTTATAGCGATAATAATAACAATAAGAATAATGATAATAACAGTTATAGCGATAATAATAATAGTAATATGTATAATAAGAACAGTTATAGTGATAATAATAATGGTAATAAGGATAATAATAATAGTTATAAGGATAAAGACAAGAGGAATATTGATAGTAATAATAGAATAAAGATAATAATAACAGTTATAGCGATAATAATAACAGTAAGAATGATGATAATAACAGTTATAGCGATAATAATAATAGTAATAAGGATAATAATAATAGTTATAACGATAAAGACAAGAGGAATAGGGATAATAATAATAGTAATAGGAATAATAATAACAGTTATAGCTATAATAATAATAGTAAAAAGGATAATAATAATATTTATATGGATAAAGACAAGAGGAATAGGGATAATAATAATAGTAATATGAATAGTAATAACAGTAATAATGATAATAATAACAGTTATAGCGATAATAATAATAGTAATAAGGATAATAATGGTAGTTATAAGGATAAAGACAAGAGGAATAGGGATAGTAATAATAGAATAAGGATAATAATAATAGTTATGAGGATAAAGACAAGAGTAATAGGGATAGTGATAATAGAATAAGGATAATAATATCAGTTATAACGATATTAATAATAGTAACAAGAATAATAATAACAGTTATAGAGATAATAATAATAGTAATATGTATAATAAGAACAGTTATAGAGATAATAATAATGGTAATAAGGATAATAATAAAATTTATAAGGATAAAGACAAGAGGAACAGGGATAATAATAAGAGTAATACGAATAATAATAACAGTTATAGTGATAATAATAATAGTAATAAGGATAATAATAATAGTTATAAGGATAAAGACAAGAGGAATAGGGATAATAATAATAGTAATAGGAATAATAATAACAGTTATAGCGATAATAATAATAGTAAAAAGGATAATAATAATATTTATAAGGATAAAGACAAGAGGAATAGGGATAATAATAATAGTAATAGGCATAATAATAACAGTTATAGCGATAATAATAATAGTATTATGTATAATAAGAACAGTTATAGCGATAATAATAATAGTAATAAGGATAATAATGGTTGTTATAAGGATAAAGACAAGAGGAATAGGGATAGTAATAATAGAATAAGGATAATAATAACAGTTATAGCGATAATAATAATAGTAATAAGGATAATAATAATAGTTATAACGATAAAGACAAAAGGAATAGGGATAATAATAATAGTAATAGGAATAGTAATAACAGTTATAGCGATAATAATAATAGTAAAAAGGTTAATAATAATATTTATGAGGATAAAGACAAGAGGAATAGGGATAATAGTAATAGTAATAAGAATAGTAATAACAGTAATAATGATAATAATAACAGTCATAGCGATAATAATAATAGTAATAAGGATAATAATGGTAGTTATAAGGATAAAGACAAGACGAATAGGGATAGTAATAATAGTAATACGAATAATAATAACAGTTATAGTGATAATAATAATAGTAATAAGGATAATAATAATAGTTATAAGGATAAAGACAAGAGGAATAGGGATAGTAATAATAGAATCAAGATAATAATAACAGTTATAGCGATAATAGTAATACTAATAAGGATAATAATAATAGTTATAACGATAAAGACAAGAGGAATAGGGATAATAATAATAGTAATAGGAAAAGTAATAACAGTTATAGCGATAATAATAATAGTAAAAAGGATAATAATAATATTTATAAGGATAAAGACAAGAGGAATAGGGATAATAATAATAGTAATAGGAATAGTAATAACAGTTATAGCGATAATAATAATAGTAAAAAGGATAATAATAATATTTATAAGGATAAAGACAAGAGGAATAGGGATAATAGTAATAGTAAAAAGAATAGTAATAACAGTAATAATGATGATAATAACAGTTATAGCGATAATAATAATAGTAATAAGGATAACCATAACAGTTATAGCGATAATAATAAATGTAATAAGGATAATAATAATAGTTATAAGGATAAAGACAAGAGGAATAGGGATAATAATAATAGTAATAAGAATACTAATAACAGTAATAATGATAATAATAACAGTTATAGCGATAATAATAATAGTAATATGTATAATAAGAACAGTTATAGAGATAATAATAATGGTAATAAGGATAATAATAAAATTTATAAGGATAAAGACAAGAGGAATAGGGATAATAATAATAGAATGAAGATAATAATAACAGTTATAGCGATAATAATAACAGTAAGAATGATGATAATAACAGTTATAGCGATAATAGTAATAGTAATAAGGATAATAATAATAGTTATAACGATAAAGACAAGAGGAATAGGGATAATAATAATAGTAATAGGAATAATAATAACAGTTATAGCGATAATAATAATAGTAAAAAGAATAATAATAATATTTATAAGGATAAAGACAAGAGGAATAGGGATAATAATAATAGTAATAAGAATAGTAATAACAGTAATAATGATAATAATAACAGTTATAGCGATAATAATAATAGTAATAAGGATAATAATAATAGTTATAAGGATAAAGACAAGAGGAATAGGGATAATAATAATAGTAATAGGAATAATAATAACAGTTATAGCGATAATAATAATAGTATTATGTATAATAAGAACAATTATAGCGATAATTATAATAGTAATAAGGATAATAATGGTAGTTATAAGGATAAAGACAAGAGGAATAGGGATAGTAATAATAGAATAAGGATAATAATAACAGTTATAGCGATAATAATAATAGTAATAAGGATAATAATAATAGTTATAACGATAAAGCCAAAAGGAATAGGGATAATAATAATAGTAATAGGAATAGTAATAACAGTTATAGCGATAATAATAATAGTAAAAAGAATAATAATAATATTTATAAGGATAAAGACAAGAGGAATAGGGATAATAGTAATAGTAATAAGAATAGTAATAACAGTAATAATGATAATAATAACAGTCATAGCGATAATAATAATAGTAATAAGGATAATAATGGTAGTTATAAGGATAAAGACAAGAGGAATAGGGATAGTAATAATAGTAATACGAATAATAATAACAGTTATAGTGATAATAATAATAGTAATAAGGATAATAATAGTAGTTATAAGGATAAAGACAAGAGGAATAGGGATAGTAATAATAGAATCAAGATAATAATAACAGTTATAGCGATAATAATAACAGTAAGAATGATGATAATAACAGTTATAGCGATAATAGTAATAGTAATAAGGATAATAATAATAGTTATAACGATAAAGACAAGAGGAATAGGGACAATAATAATAGTAATAGGAATAATAATAACAGTTATAGCCATAATAATAATAGTAAAAAGGATAATAATAATATTTATAAGGATAAAGACAAGAGGAATAGGGATAATAATAATAGTAATAGGAATAATAATAACAGTTATAGCGATAATAATAATAGTATTATGTATAATAAGAACAATTATAGCGATAATTATAATAGTAATAAGGATAATAATGGTAGTTATAAGGATAAAGACAAGAGGAATAGGGATAGTAATAATAGTATAAGGATAATAATAACAGTTATAGCGAGAATAATAATAGTAATAAGGATAACAATAACAGTTATAGCGATAATAATAATAGTAATAACAGTAATAATGATAATAATAACAGTTATAGCGATAATAATAATAGTAATAGGAAAAATAATAACAGTTATAGCGATAATAATAATAGTAATATGTATAATAAGAACAGTTATAGAGATAATAATAATGGTAATAAGGATAATAATAAAATTTATAAGGATAAAGACAAGAGGAATAGGGATAATAATAATAGTAATACGAATAATAAAAGCAGTTATAGTGATAATAATAATAGTAATAAGGATAATAATAATAGTTATAACGATAAAGACAAGAGGAATAGGGATAATAATAATAGTAATAGGAATAGTAATAACAGTTATAGCGATAATAATAATAGTAAAAAGGATAATAATAATATTTATAAGGATAAAGACAAGAGGAATAGGGATAATAATAATAGTAATAGGAATAGTAATAACAGTTATAGCGATAATAATAATAGTAAAAAGGATAATAATAATATTTATAAGGATAAAGACAAGAGGAATAGGGATAATAGTAATAGTAAAAAGAATAGTAATAACAGTAATAATGATGATAATAACAGTTATAGCGATAATAATAATAGTAATAAGGATAACAATAACAGTTATAGCGATAATAATAAATGTAATAAGGATAATAATAATAGTTATAAGGATAAAGACAAGAGGAATAGGGATAATAATAATAGTAATAAGAATACTAATAACAGTAATAATGATAATAATAACAGTTATAGCGATAATAATAATAGTAATATGTATAATAAGAACAGTTATAGAGATAATAATAATGGTAATAAGGATAATAATAAAATTTATAAGGATAAAGACAAGAGGAATAGGGATAATAATAATAGCAATAGGAATAATAATAACAGTTATAGCGATAATAATAATAGTATTATGTATAATAAGAACAGTTATAGCGATAATAATATTAGTAATAAGGATAATAATAATAGTTATAAGGATAAAGACAAGAGGAATAGGGATAGTAATAATAGAATGAAGATAATAATAACAGTTATAGCGATAATAATAACAGTAAGAATGATGATAATAACAGTTATAGCGATAATAGTAATAGTAATCAGGATAATAATAATAGTTATAACGATAAAGACAAGAGGAATAGGGATAATAATAATAGTAATAGGAATAATAATAACAGTTATAGCGATAATAATAATAGTATTATGTATAATAAGAACAATTATAGCGATAATTATAATAGTAATAAGGATAATAATGGTAGTTATAAGGATAAAGACAAGAGGAATAGGGATAGTAATAATAGAATAAGGATAATAATAACAGTTATAGCGATAATAATAATAGTAATAAGGATAATAATAATAGTTATAACGATAAAGCCAAAAGGAATAGGGATAATAATAATAGTAATAGGAATAGTAATAACAGTTATAGCGATAATAATAATAGTAATAGGAATAATAATAACAGTTATACCGATAATAATAATAGTAAAAAGGATAATAATAATATTTACAAGGATAAAGACAAGAGGAATAGGAATAATAATAATAGTAATAAGAATAGTAATAACAGTTATAATGATAATAATAACAGTTATAGCGATAATAATAATAGTAATAAGGATAATAATAATAGTTATAACGATAAAGACAAGAGGTATAGGGATAATAATAATAGTAATAGGAATAATAATAACAGTTATACCGATAATAATAATAGTAAAAAGGATAATAATAATATTTACAAGGATAAAGACAAGAGGAATAGGGATAATAATAATAGTAATAAGAATAGTAATAACAGTAATAATGATAATAATAACAGTTATGGCGATAATAATAATAGTAATAAGGATAATAATGGTAGTTATAAGGATAAAGACAAGAGGAATAGGGATAGTAATAATAGAATAAAGATAATAATAACAGTTATAACGATAATAATAACAGTAAGAATAATGATAATAACAGTTATAGCGATAATAATAATAGTAATATGTATAATAAGAACAGTTATAGTGATAATAATAATGGTAATAAGGATAATAATAATAGTTATAAGGATAAAGACAAGAGGAATATTGATAGTAATAATAGAATAAAGATAATAATAACAGTTATAGCGATAATAATAACAGTAAGAATGATGATAATAACAGTTATAGCGATAATAATAATAGTAATAAGGATAATAATAATAGTTATAACGATAAAGACAAGAGGAATAGGGATAATAATAATAGTAATAGGAATAATAATAACAGTTATAGCGATAATAATAATAGTAAAAAGGATAATAATAATATTTATAAGGATAAAGACAAGAGGAATAGGGATAATAATAATAGTAATATGAATAGTAATAACAGTAATAATGATAATAATAACAGTTATAGCGATAATAATAATAGTAATAAGGATAATAATGGTAGTTATAAGGATAAAGACAAGAGGAATAGGGATAGTAATAATTGAATAAGGATAATAATAATAGTTATGAGGATAAAGACAAGAGTAATAGGGATAGTGATAATAGAATAAGGATAATAATATCAGTTATAACGATATTAATAATAGTAACAAGAATAATAATAACAGTTATAGAGATAATAATAATAGTAATATGTATAATAAGAACAGTTATAGAGATAATAATAATGGTAATAAGGATAATAATAAAATTTATAAGGATAAAGACAAGAGGAACAGGGATAATAATAAGAGTAATACGAATAATAATAACAATTATAGCGATAATAATAATAGTAATAAGGATAATAATAATAGTTATAAGGATACAGACAAGAGGAATAGGGATAATAATAATAGTAATAAGAATAGTAATAACAGTAATAATGATAATAATAACAGTTATAGCGATAACAATAATAGTAATAAGGATAATAATGGTAGATATAACTATAAAGACAAGAGGAATATGGATAGTAATAATAGAATAAAGATAATAATAACAGTTATAGCGATAATAATAACAGTAAGAATGATGATAATAACAGTTATAGCGATAATAATAGTAGTTATAACGATAAAGGCAAGAGGAATAGGGATAATAATAATAGTAATAGGAATAACAGTTATAGCGATAATAATAATATTAAAAAGGATAATAATAATATTTATAAGGATAAAGACAAGAGGAATAGGGATAGTAATAATATAATAAGGATAATAATAACAGTTATAGCGATAATAATAATAGTAATAAGGATAATAATAACAGTTATAGCGATAATAATAATAGTAATAAGGAAAATAATAAAATTTATAAGGATAAAGACAAGAGGAACAGGGATAATAATAATAGTAATACGAATAATAATAACAATTATGGCGATAATAATAATAGTAATAAGGATAATAATAATAGTTATAAGGATAAAGACAAGAGGAATAGGGATAATAATAATAGTAATAAGAATAGTAATAACAGTAATAATGATAATAATAACAGTTATAGCGATAATAATAATAGTAATAAGGATAATAATAATAGTTATAACGATAAAGACAAGAGGTATAGGGATAATAATAATAGTAATAGGAATAATAATAACAGTTATACCGATAATAATAATAGTAAAAAGGATAATAATAATATTTACAAGGATAAAGACAAGAGGAATAGGGATAATAATAATAGTAATAAGAATAGTAATAACAGTAATAATGATAATAATAACAGATATAGCGATAATAATATTAGTAATAAGGATAATAATGGTAGTTATAAGGATAAAGACAAGAGGAATAGGGATAGTAATAATAGAATAAAGATAATAATAACAGTTATAGCGATAATAATAACAGTAAGAATGATGGTAATAACAGTTATAGCGATAATAATAATAGTAATTAGGATAATAATATTAGTTATAAGGATAAAGACAAGTGGAATAGGGCTAATAATAATAGTAATAGTAATAATAATAACAGTTATAGCGATAATAATAATAGTAATATGTATCATAAGAACACTTATAGTGATAATAATAATGGTAATAAGGATAATAATAATAGTTATAAGGATAAAGACAAGAGGAATAGGAATAGTAATAATAGAATAAAGATAATAATAACAGTTATAGCGATAATAATAACAGTCAGCATGATGATAACACCAGTTATAGCGATAATAATAATAGTTATAAGGATAAAGACAAGAGGAATAGTGCTAATAATAATAGTAACAGTAATAATAATAACAGTTATAGCGATAATAATAATAGTAATATGTATAATAAGAACAGTTATAGTGATAATAATAATGGTAATAAGGATAATAATAATAGTTATAAGGATAAAGACAAGAGGAATAGGGATAGTAATAATAGAATAAGGATAATAATAATAGTTATGAGGATAAAGACAAGAGTAATAGGGATAGTGATAATAGAATAAGGATAATAATATCAGTTATAACGATATTAATAATAGTAACAAGAATAATAATAACAGATATAGAGATAATAATAATAGTAATATGTATAATAAGAACAGTTATAGAGATAATAATAATGGTAATAAGGATAATAATAAAATTTATAAGGATAAAGACAAGAGGAACAGGGATAATAATAAGAGTAATACGAATAATAATAACAGTTATAGTGATAATAATAATAGTAATAAGGATAATAATAATAGTTATAAGGATAAAGACAAGAGGAATAGGGATAATAATAATAGTAATAAGAATAGTAATAACAGTAATAATGATAATAATAACAGTTATAGCGATAACAATAATAGTAATAAGGATAATAATGGTAGTTATAACTATAAAGACAAGAGGAATATGGATAGTAATAATAGAATAAAGATAATAATAACAGTTATAGCGATAATAATAACAGTAAGAATGATGATAATAACAGTTATAGCGATAATAATAGTAGTTATAACGATAAAGACAAGAGGAATAGGGATAATAATAATAGTAATAGGAATAACAGTTATAGCGATAATAATAATATTAAAAAGGATAATAATAATATTTATAAGGATAAAGACAAGAGGAATAGGGATAGTAATAATATAATAAGGATAATAATAACAGTTATAGCGATAATAATAATAGTAATAAGGATAACAATAACAGTTATAGCGATAATAATAATAGTAATAAGGATAATAATAAAATTTATAAGGATAAAGACAAGAGGAACAGGGATAATAATAATAGTAATACGAATAATAATAACAATTATGGCGATAATAATAATAGTAATAAGGATAATAATAATAGTTATAACGATAAAGACAAGAGGTATAGGTATAATAATAATAGTAATAGGAATAATAATAACAGTTATACCGATAATAATAATAGTAAAAAGGATAATAATAATATTTACAAGGATAAAGACAAGAGGAATAGGGATAATAATAATAGTAATAAGAATAGTAATAACAGTAATAATGATAATAATAACAGTTATGGCGATAATAATAATAGTAATAAGGATAATAATGGTAGTTATAAGGATAAAGACAAGAGGAATAGGGATAGTAATAATAGAATAAAGATAATAATAACAGTTATAGCGATAATAATAACAGTAAGAATAATGATAATAACAGTTATAGCGATAATAATAATAGTAATATGTATAATAAGAACAGTTATAGTGATAATAATAATGGTAATAAGGATAATAATAATAGTTATAAGGATAAAGACAAGAGGAATAGGGATAATAATAATAGTAATAAGAATAGTAATAACAGTAATAATGATAATAATAACAGTTATAGCGATAATAATAATAGTAATAAGGATAATAATAATAGTTATAACGATAAAGACAAGAGGTATAGGGATAATAATAATAGTAATAGGAATAATAATAACAGTTATACCGATAATAATAATAGTAAAAAGGATAATAATAATATTTACAAGGATAAAGACAAGAGGAATAGGGATAATAATAATAGTAATAAGAATAGTAATAACAGTAATAATGATAATAATAACAGATATAGCGATAATAATATTAGTAATAAGGATAATAATGGTAGTTATAAGGATAAAGACAAGAGGAATAGGGATAGTAATAATAGAATAAACATAATAATAACAGTTATAGCGATAATAATAACAGTAAGAATGATGATAATAACAGTTATAGCGATAATAATAATAGTAATTAGGATAATAATATTAGTTATAAGGATAAAGACAAGTGGAATAGGGCTAATAATAATAGTAATAGTAATAATAATAACAGTTATAGCGATAATAATAATAGTAATATGTATCATAAGAACACTTATAGTGATAATAATAATGGTAATAAGGATAATAATAATAGTTATAACGATAAAGACAAGAGGAATAGGGATAGTAATAATAGAATAAAGATAATAATAACAGTTATAGCGATAATAATAACAGTAAGAATGATGATAATAACAGTTATAGCGATAATAATAGTAGTTATAACGATAAAGACAAGAGGAATAGGGATAATAAAATAGTAATAGGAATAACAGTTATAGCGATAATAATAATATTAAAAAGGATAATAATAATATTTATTAGGATAAAGACAAGAGGAATAGGGATAGTAATAATATAATAAGGATAATAATAACAGTTATAGCGATAATAATAATAGTAATAAGGATAATAATAACAGTTATAGCGATAATAATAATAGTAATAAGGATAATAATAAAATTTATAAGGATAAAGACACGAGGAATAGGGATAATAATAATAGTAATACGAATAATAATAACAGTTATAGCGATAATAATAACAGTAAGAATGATGATAATAACAGTTATAGCGATAATAATAATAGTAATAAGGATAATAATATTAGTTATAAGGATAAAGACAAGTGGAATAGGGCTAATAATAATAGTAATAGTAATAATAATAACAGTTATAGCGATAATAATAATAGTAATATGTATAATAAGAACAGTTATAGTGATAATAATAATGGTAATAAGGATAATAATAAAATTTATAAGGATAAAGACAAGAGGAATGGGGATAATAATAATAGTAATAGGAATAATAATAACAGTTATAGCGATAATAATAATAGTAAAAAGGATAATAATAATATTTATAAGGATAAAGACAAGAGGAATAGGGATAATAATAATAGTAATATGAATAATAATAACAGTAATAATGATAATAATAACAGTTATAGCGATAATAATAATAGTAATAGGAAAAATAATATCAGTTATTGGGATAAAAATAATAGTAATATGTATAATAAGAACAGTTATAGTGATAATAATAATGGTAATAAGGATAATAATAATAGTTATAACGATAAAGACAAGAGGAATAGGGATAATAATAATAGTAATAGGAATAATAATAACAGTTATAGCGATAATAATAATAGTAAAAAGGATAATAATAATATTTATAAGGATAAAGACAAGAGGAATAGGGATAATAATAATAGTAATATGAATAATAATAACAGTAATAATGATAATAATAACAGTTATAGCGATAATAATAATAGTAATAGGAAAAATAATATCAGTTATAGGGATAAAAATAATAGTAATATGTATAATAAGAACAGTTATAGTGATAATAATAATGGTAATAAGGATAATAATAATAGTTATAAGGATAAAGACAAGAGGAATAGGGATAGTAATAATAGAATAAGGATAATAATAATAGTTATGAGGATAAAGACAAGAGTAATAGGGATAGTGATAATAGAATAAGGATAATAATATCAGTTATAACGATATTAATAATAGTAACAAGAATAATAATAACAGATATAGAGATAATAATAATAGTAATATGTATAATAAGAACAGTTATAGAGATAATAATAATGGTAATAAGGATAATAATAAAATTTATAAGGATAAAGACAAGAGGAACAGGGATAATAATAAGAGTAATACGAATAATAATAACAATTATAGCGATAATAATAATAGTAAAAAGGATAATAATAATATTTACAAGGATAAAGACAAGAGGAATAGGGATAATAATAATAGTAATAAGAATAGTAATAACAGTAATAATGATAATAATAACAGTTATGGCGATAATAATAATAGTAATAAGGATAATAATGGTAGTTATAAGGATAAAGACAAGAGGAATAGGGATAGTAATAATAGAATAAAGATAATAATAACAGTTATAGCGATAATAATAACAGTAAGAATAATGATAATAACAGTTATAGCGATAATAATAATAGTAATATGTATAATAAGAACAGTTATAGTGATAATAATAATGGTAATAAGGATAATAATAATAGTTATAAGGATAAAGACAAGAGGAATACGGATAATAATAATAGTAATAAGAATAGTAATAACAGTAATAATGATAATAATAACAGTTAAAGCGATAATAATAATAGTAATAAGGATAATAATAATAGTTATAACGATAAAGACAAGAGGTATAGGGATAATAATAATAGTAATAGGAATAATAATAACAGTTATACCGATAATAATAATAGTAAAAAGGATAATAATAATATTTACAAGGATAAAGACAAGAGGAATAGGGATAATAATAATAGTAATAAGAATAGTAATAACAGTAATAATGATAATAATAACAGATATAGCGATAATAATATTAGTAATAAGGATAATAATGGTAGTTATAAGGATAAAGACAAGAGGAATAGGGATAGTAATAATAGAATAAACATAATAATAACAGTTATAGCGATAATAATAACAGTAAGAATGATGATAATAACAGTTATAGCGATAATAATAATAGTAATTAGGATAATAATATTAGTTATAAGGATAAAGACAAGTGGAATAGGGCTAATAATAATAGTAATAGTAATAATAATAACAGTTATAGCGATAATAATAATAGTAATATGTATCATAAGAACACTTATAGTGATAATAATAATGGTAATAAGGATAATAATAATAGTTATAACGATAAAGACAAGAGGAATAGGGATAATAATAATAGTAATAGGAATAATAATAACAGTTATAGCGATAATAATAATAGTAAAAAGGATAATAATAATATTTATAAGGATAAAGACAAGAGGAATAGGGATAATAATAATAGTAATATGAATAATAATAACAGTAATAATGATAATAATAACAGTTATAGCGATAATAATAATAGTAATAGGAAAAATAATATCAGTTATAGGGATAAAAATAATAGTAATATGTATAATAAGAACAGTTATAGTGATAATAATAATGGTAATAAGGATAATAATAATAGTTATAAGGATAAAGACAAGAGGAATAGGGATAGTAATAATAGAATAAGGATAATAATAATAGTTATGAGGATAAAGACAAGAGTAATAGGGATAGTGATAATAGAATAAGGATAATAATATCAGTTATAACGATATTAATAATAGTAACAAGAATAATAATAACAAGAACAGTTATAGAGATAATAATAATGGTAATAAGGATAATAATAAAATTTATAAGGATAAAGACAAGAGGAACAGGGATAATAATAAGAGTAATACGAATAATAATAACAATTATAGCGATAATAATAATAGTAATAAGGATAATAATAATAGTTATAAGGATACAGACAAGAGGAATAGGGATAATAATAATAGTAATAAGAATAGTAATAACAGTAATAATGATAATAATAACAGTTATAGCGATAACAATAATAGTAATAAGGATAATAATGGTAGTTATAACTATAAAGACAAGAGGAATATGGATAGTAATAATAGAATAAAGATAATAATAACAGTTATAGCGATAATAATAACAGTAAGAATGATGATAATAACAGTTATAGCGATAATAATAGTAGTTATAACGATAAAGACAAGAGGAATAGGGATAATAATAAGAGTAATACGAATAATAATAACAATTATAGCGATAATAATAATAGTAATAAGGATAATAATAATAGTTATAAGGATACAGACAAGAGGAATAGCGATAATAATAATAGTAATAAGGATAATAATAAAATTTATAAGGATAAATACAAGAGGAACAGGGATAATAATAATAGTAATACGAATAATAATAACAATTATAGCGATAATAATAATAGTAATAAGGATAATAATGGTAGTTATAAGGATAAAGACAAGAGGAATAGGGATAGTAATAATAGAATAAAGATAATAATAACAGTTATAGCGATAATAATAATAGTAATATGTATAATAAGAACAGTTATAGTGATAATAATAATGGTAATAAGGATAATAATAAAATTTATAAGGATAAAGACAAGAGGAACAGGGATAATAATAATAGTAATACGAATAATAATAACAATTATAGCGATAATAATAATAGTTATAAGGATAAAGACTAGAGGAATAGGGATAATAATAATAGTAATAAGAATAGTAATAACAGTAGTAATGATAATAATAACAGTTATAGCGATAACAATAATAGTAATAAGGATAATAATGGTAGTTATAATTATAAAGACAAGAGGAATAGGGATAATAATAATAGTAATAGGAATAATAATAACAGTAATAATGATAATAATAACAGTTATAGCGATAATAATAATAGTAATAAGGATAATAATGGTAGTTATAAGGATAAAGACAAGAGGAATAGGGATAGTAATAATAGAATAAAGATAATAATAACAGTAATAGCGATAATAATAACAGTAAGAATGATGATAATAACAGTTATAGCGATAATAATAATAGTAATAAGGATAATAATAATAGTAATAAGGATAAAGACAAGTGGAATAGGGCTAATAATAATAGTAATAGTAATAATAATAACAGTTATAGCGATAATAATAATAGTAATATGTATAATAAGAACAGTTATAGTGATAATAATAATGGTAATATGGATAATAATAATAGTTATAAGGTTAAAGACAAGAGGAATGGGGATAGTAATAATAGAATAAATATAATAATAACAGTTATAGCGATAATAATAACAGTAAGAATGATGATAGTAACAGTTATAGCGATAATAATAATAGTAATAGGAATAATAATAACAGTTATACCGATAATAATAATAGTAAAAAGTATAATAATAATATTTACAAGGATAAAGACAAGAGGAATAGGGATAATGATAATAATAACAGTTATAGCGATAATAATAATAGTAATAAGGATAATAATGGTAGTTATAAGGATAAAGACAAGAGGAATAGGGATAGTAATAATAGAATAAAGATAATAATAACAGTTATAGCGATAATAATAACAGTAAGAATGATGATTATAACAGTTATAGCGATAATAATAAGAGTAATATGTATAATAAGAACAGTTATAGTGATAATAATAATGGTAATAAGGATAATAATAAAATATATAAGGATAAAGACGCGAGGAATAGGGATAATAATAATAGTAATACGAATAATAATAACAGTTATAGCGATAATAATAATAGTTATAAGGATAAAGACAAGAGGAATAGGGATAATAATAATGGTAATAAGAATAGTAATAACACTAGTAATGATAATAATAACAGTTATAGCGATAACAATAATAGTAATAAGGATAATAATGGTAGTTATAATTATAAAGACATGAGGAATAGGGATAATAATAATAGTAATAGGAATAATAATAACAGTTACAGCCATAATAATAATAGTAATATGTATAATAAGAACAGTTATAGAGTTAATAATAATGGTAATAAGAATAATAATAACAATTATAGCGATAATAATAATAGTAATAAGGATAATAATAATAGTTATAATGATAAAGACAAGAGGAATAGGGATAGTAATAATAGAATAAAGATAATAATAACAGTTATAGCGATAATAATAATAGTAATATGTATAATAAGAACAGTTATAGTGATAATAATAATGGTAATAAGGATAATAATAAAATTTATAAGGATAAAGACAAGAGGAACAGGGATAATAATAATAGTAATACGAATAATAATAACAATTATAGACATAATAATAATAGTTATAAGGATAAAGACAAGAGGAATAGGGATAATAATAATAGTAATAAGAATAGTAATAACAGTAGTAATGATAATAATAACAGTTATAGCGATAACAATAATAGTAATAAGGATAATAATGGAAGTTATAATTATAAAGACAAGAGGAATAGGGATAATAATAATAGTAATAGGAATAATAATAACAGTAATAATGATAATAATAACAGTTATAGCGATAATAATAATAGTAATAAGGATAATAATGGTAGTTATAAGGATAAACACAAGAGGAACAGGGATAGTAATAATAGAATAAAGATAATAATAACAGTTATAGCGATAATAATAACAGTAAGAATGATGATAATAACAGTTATAGCGATAATAATAGTAGTTATAACGATAAAGACAAGAGGAATAGGGATAATAATAATAGTAATAGGAATAACAGTTATAGCGATAATAATAATATTAAAAAGGATAATAATAATATTTATAAGGATAAAGACAAGAGGAATAGGGATAGTAATAATATAATAAGGATAATAATAACAGTTATAGCGATAATAATAATAGTAATAAGGATAATAATAACAGTTATAGCGATAATAATAATAGTAATAAGGATAATAATAAAATTTATAAGGATAAAGACACGAGAATAGGGATAATAATAATAGTAATACGAATAATAATAACAGTTATAGTGATAATAATAATTGTAATAAGGATAATAATAATAGTTATAGGGATAAAGGCAAGAGGAATAGGGATAGTAATAATAGAATAAAGATAATAATAACAGTTATAGCGATAATAATAACAGTCAGCATGATGATAACACCAGTTATAGCGATAATAATAATAGTTATAAGGATAAAGACAAGAGGAATAGGGCTAATAATAATAGTAACAGTAATAATAATAACAGTTATAGCGATAATAATAATAGTAATATGTATAATAAGAACAGTTATAGAGATAATAATAATGGTAATAAGGATAATAATAAAATTTATAAGGATAAAGACAAGAGGAACAGGGATAATAATAATAGTAATACGAATAATAATAACAGTTATAGCGATAATAATAACAGTAAGAATGATGATAATAACAGTTATAGCGATAATAATAATAGTAATAAGGATAATAATATTAGTTATAAGGATAAAGACAAGTGGAATAGGGCTAATAATAATAGTAATAGTAATAATAGTAACAGTTATAGCGATAATAATAATAGTAATATGTATAATAAGAACAGTTATAGTGATAATAATAATGGTAATAAGGATAATAATAAAATTTATAAGGATAAAGACAAGAGGAATCGGGATAATAATAATAGTAACAGTAATAATAATAACAGTTATAGCGATAATAATAATAGTAATATGTATAATAAGAACAGTTATAGAGATAATAATAATGGTAATAAGGATAATAATAAAATTTATAAGGATAAAGACAAGAGGAACAGGGATAATAATAATAGTAATACGAATAATAATAACAGTTATAGCGATAATAATAACAGTAAGAATGATGATAATAACAGTTATAGCGATAATAATAATAGTAATAAGGATAATAATATTAGTTATAAGGATAAAGACAAGTGGAATAGGGCTAATAATAATAGTAATAGTAATAATAGTAACAGTTATAGCGATAATAATAATAGTAATATGTATAATTAAGAACAGTTATAGTGATAATAATAATGGTAATAAGGATAATAATAACAGTTATAGCGATAATAATAATAGTAATAAGGATAATAATGGTAGTTATAAGGATAAAGACAAGAGGAACAGGGATAGTAATAATAGAATAAGGATAATAATAACAGTTATAGCGATAATAATAATAGTAATAAGGATAATAATTGTAGTTATAAGGATAAAGACAAGAGGAATAGGGATAGTAATAATAGAATAAAGATAATAATAACAGTTATAGCGATAATAATAACAGTAAGAATGATGATAATAACAGTTATAGCGATAATAATAATAGTAATAAGGATAATAATAATAGTAATAAGGATAAAGACAAGTGGAATAGGGCTAATAATAATAGTAATAGTAATAATAATAACAGTTTATAGCGATAATAATAATAGTAATATGTATAATAAGAACAGTTATAGTGATAATAATAATGGTAATATGGATAATAATAATAGTTATAAGGTTAAAGACAAGAGGAATGGGGATAGTAATAATAGAATAAATATAATAATAACAGTTATAGCGATAATAATAACAGTAAGAATGATGATAGTAACAGTTATAGCGATAATAATAATAGTAATAGGAATAATAATAACAGTTATACCGATAATAATAATAGTAAAAAGTATAATAATAATATTTACAAGGATAAAGACAAGAGGAATAGGGATAATGATAATAATAACAGTTATAGCGATAATAATAATAGTAATAAGGATAATAATGGTAGTTATAAGGATAAAGACAAGAGGAATAGGGATAGTAATAATAGAATAAAGATAATAATAACAGTTATAGCGATAATAATAACAGTAAGAATGATGATTATAACAGTTATAGCGATAATAATAAGAGTAATATGTATAATAAGAACAGTTATAGTGATAATAATAATGGTAATAAGGATAATAATAAAATATATAAGGATAAAGACGCGAGGAATAGGGATAATAATAATAGTAATACGAATAATAATAGCAGTTATAGCGATAATAATAATAGTTATAAGGATAAAGATAAGAGGAATAGGGATAATAATAATGGTAATAAGAATAGTAATAACACTAGTAATGATAATAATAACAGTTATAGCGATAACAATAATAGTAATAAGGATAATAATGGTAGTTATAATTATAAAGACATGAGGAATAGGGATAATAATAATAGTAATAGGAATAATAATAACAGTTACAGCCATAATAATAATAGTAATATGTATAATAAGAACAGTTATAGAGTTAATAATAATGGTAATAAGAATAATAATAACAATTA
The DNA here is from genome assembly GCA_945859555.1 of Megachile ligniseca. Classification (NCBI taxonomy): domain Eukaryota; kingdom Metazoa; phylum Arthropoda; class Insecta; order Hymenoptera; family Megachilidae; genus Megachile; species Megachile ligniseca. The sequence goes on from CAMAOC010000348.1 coordinate 25,245, forward strand.
TAGCGATAATAATAATAGTAATAAGGATAATAATAATAGTTATAATGATAAAGACAAGAGGAATAGGGATAGTAATAATAGAATAAAGATAATAATAACAGTTATAGCGATAAAAAATAATAGTAATATGTATAATAAGAACAGTTATAGTGATAATAATAATGGTAATAAGGATAATAATAAAATTTATAAGGATAAAGACAAGAGGAACAGGGATAATAATAATAGTAATACGAATAATAATAACAATTATAGACATAATAATAATAGTTATAAGGATAAAGACAAGAGGAATAGGGATAATAATAATAGTAATAAGAATAGTAATAACAGTAGTAATGATAATAATAACAGTTATAGCGATAACAATAATAGTAATAAGGATAATAATGGTAGTTATAATTATAAAGACAAGAGGAATAGGGATAATAATAATAGTAATAGGAATAATAATAACAGTAATAATGATAATAATAACAGTTATAGCGATAATAATAATAGTAATAAGGATAATAATGGTAGTTATAAGGATAAACACAAGACGAACAGGGATGGTAATAATAGAATAAAGATAATAATAACAGTTATAGCGATAATAATAATAGTAATATGTATAATAAGAACAGTTATAGTGATAATATAATGGTAATAAGGATAATAATAAAATTTATAAGGATAAAGACAAGAGGAACAGGGATAATAATAATAGTAATACGAATAATAATAACAATTATAGACATAATAATAATAGTTATAAGGATAAAGACAAGAGGAATAGGGATAATAATAATAGTAATAAGAATAGTAATAACAGTAGTAATGATAATAATAACAGTTATAGCGATAACAATAATAGTAATAAGGATAATAATGGAAGTTATAATTATAAAGACAAGAGGAATAGGGGATAATAATAATAGTAATAGGAATAATAATAACAGTAATAATGATAATAATAACAGTTATAGCGATAATAATAATAGTAATAAGGATAATAATGGTAGTTATAAGGATAAACACAAGAGGAACAGGGATAGTAATAATAGAATAAAGATAATAATAACAGTTATAGCGATAATAATAACAGTAAGATTGATGATAATAACAGTTATAGCGATAATAATAGTAGTTATAACGATAAAGACAAGAGGAATAGGGATAATAATAATAGTAATAGGAATAACAGTTATAGCGATAATAATAATATTAAAAAGGATAATAATAATATTTATAAGGATAAAGACAAGAGGAATAGGGATAGTAATAATATAATAAGGATAATAATAACAGTTATAGCGATAATAATAATAGTAATAAGGATAATAATAACAGTTATAGCGATAATAATAATAGTAATAAGGATAATAATAAAATTTATAAGGATAAAGACACGAGGAATAGGGATAATAATAATAGTAATACGAATAATAATAACAGTTATAGTGATAATAATAATTGTAATAAGGATAATAATAATAGTTACAGGGATAAAGACAAGAGGAATAGGGATAGTAATAATAGAATAAAGATAATAATAACAGTTATAGCGATAATAATAACAGTCAGCATGATGATAACACCAGTTATAGCGATAATAATAATAGTTATAAGGATAAAGACAAGAGGAATAGGGCTAATAATAATAGTAACAGTAATAATAATAACAGTTATAGCGATAATAATAATAGTAATATGTATAATAAGAACAGTTATAGAGATAATAATAATGGTAATAAGGATAATAATAAAATTTATAAGGATAAAGACAAGAGGAACAGGGATAATAATAATAGTAATACGAATAATAATAACAGTTATAGCGATAATAATAATAGTAATAAGGATAATAATATTAGTTATAAGGATAAAGACAAGTGGAATAGGGCTAATAATAATAGTAATAGTAATAATAGTAACAGTTATAGCGATAATAATAATAGTAATATGTATAATAAGAACAGTTATAGTGATAATAATAATGGTAATAAGGATAATAATAAAATTTATAAGGATAAAGACAAGAGGAATCGGGATAATAATAATAGTAATAAGAATAGTTATAACAGTAATAATGATAATAATAACAGTTATAGCGATAATAATAACTGTAAGAATGATGATAATAACAGTTATAGCGATAATAATAATAGTAATATGTATAATAAGAACAGTTATAGTGATAATAATAATGGTAATAAGGATAATAATAATAGTTATAAGGATAAAGACAAGAGGAATATTGATAGTGATAATAGAATAAGGATAATAATATCAGTTATAACGATATTAATAATAGTAACAAGAATAATAATAACAGTTATAGAGATAATAATAATAGTAATATGTATAATAAGAACAGTTATAGAGATAATAATAATGGTAATAAGGATAATAATAAAATATATAAGGATAAAGACACGAGGAATAGGGATAATAATAATAGTAATACGATAATAATAACAGTTATAGCGATAATAATAATAGTTATAAGGATAAAGACAAGAGGATAGGGATAATAATAATAGTAATAAGAATAGTAATAACACTAGTAATGATAATAATAACAGTTATAGCGATAACAATAATAGTAATAAGGATAATAATGGCAGTTATAATTATAAAGACATGAGGAATAGGGATAATAATAATAGTAATAGGAATAATAATAACAGTTACAGCCATAATAATAATAGTAATATGTATAATAAGAACAGTTATAGAGTTAATAATAATGGTAATAAGAATAATAATAACAATTATAGCGATAATAATAATAGTAATAAGGATAATAATAATAGTTATAATGATAAAGACAAGAGGAATAGGGATAGTAATAATAGAATAAAGATAATAATAACAGTTATAGCGATAATAATAATAGTAATATGTATAATAAGAACAGTTATAGTGATAATAATAATGGTAATAAGGATAATAATAAAATTTATAAGGATAAAGACAAGAGGAACAGGGATATAATAATAGTAATACGAATAATAATAACAATTATAGACATAATAATAATAGTTATAAGGATAAAGACAAGAGGAATAGGGATAATAATAATAGTAATCAGAATAGTAATAACAGTAGTAATGATAATAATAACAGTTATAGCGATAACAATAATAGTAATAAGGATAATAATGGTAGTTATAATTATAAAGACAAGAGGAATAGGGATATAATAATAGTAATAGGAATAATAATAACAGTAATAATGATAATAATAACAGTTATAGCGATAACAATAATAGTAATAAGGATAATAATGGTAGTTATAAGGATAAACACAAGAGGAACAGGGATAGTAAAAATAGAATAAAGATAATAATAACAGTTTATAGCGATAATAATAACAGTAAGAATGATGATAATAACAGTTATAGCGATAATAATAGTAGTTATAACGATAAAGACAAGAGGAATAGGGATAATAATAATAGTAATAGGAATAACAGTTATAGCGATAATAATAATATTAAAAAGGATAATAATAATATTTATAAGGATAAAGACAAGAGGAATAGGGATAGTAATAATATAATAAGGATAATAATAACAGTTATAGCGATAATAATAATAGTAATAAGGATAATAATAACAGTTATAGCGATAATAATAATAGTAATAAGGATAATAATAAAATTTATAAGGATAAAGACACGAGGAATAGGGATAATAATAATAGTAATACGAATAATAATAACAGTTATAGTGATAATAATAATTGTAATAAGGATAATAATAATAGTTATAGGGATAAAGACAAGCGGAATAGGGATAGTAATAATAGAATAAAGATAATAATAACAGTTATAGCGATAATAATAACAGTCAGCATGATGATAACACCAGTTATAGCGATAATAATAATAGTTATAAGGATAAAGACAAGAGGAGGAATAGGGCTAATAATAATAGTAACAGTAATAATAATAACAGTTATAGCGATAATAATAATAGTAATATGTATAATAAGAACAGTTATAGAGATAATAATAATGGTAATAAGGATAATAATAATAGTTATAGGGATAAAGACAAGCGGAATAGGGATAGTAATAATAGAATAAAGATAATAATAACAGTTATAGCGATAATAATAACAGTCAGCATGATGATAACACCAGTTATAGCGATAATAATAATAGTTATAAGGATAAAGACAAGAGGAATAGGGCTAATAATAATAGTAACAGTAATAATAATAACAGTTATAGCGATAATAATAATAGTAATATGTATAATAAGAACAGTTATAGAGATAATAATAATGGTAATAAGGATAATAATAAAATTTATAAGGATAAAGACAAGAGGAACAGGGATAATAATAATAGTAATACGAATAATAATAACAGTTATAGCGATAATAATAACAGTAAGAATGATGATAATAACAGTTATAGCGATAATAATAATAGTAATAAGGATAATAATATTAGTTATAAGGATAAAGACAAGTGGAATAGGGCTAATAATAATAGTAATAGTAATAATAGTAACAGTTATAGCGATAATAATAATAGTAATATGTATAATAAGAACAGTTATAGTGATAATAATAATGGTAATAAGGATAATAATAAAATTTATAAGGATAAAGACAAGAGGAATCGGGATAATAATAATAGTAATAAGAATAGTTATAACAGTAATAATGATAATAATAACAGTTATAGCGATAATAATAACTGTAAGAATGATGATAATAACAGTTATAGCGATAATAATAATAGTAATAAGGATAATAATATTAGTTATAGCGATAAAGACAAGTGGAATAGGGCTAATAATAATAGTAATAAGAATAGTAATAACAGTAAGAATGATGATAATAACAGTTATAGCGATAATAATAATAGTAATAAGGATAATAATATTAGTTATAAGGATAAAGACAAGTGGAATAGGGCTAATAATAATAGCAATAATAATAATAATAACAGTTTATAGCGATAATAATAATAGTAATATGTATAATAAGAACAGTTATAGTGATAATAATAATGGTAATACGGATAATAATAAAATTTATAAGGATAAAGACAAGACGAATAGGGATAATAATAATAGTAATAAGAATAGTAATAACAGTAATAATGATAATAATAACAGTTATAGCGATAATAATAATAGTAATAAGGATAATAATGGTAGTTATAAGGATAAAGACAAGAGGAACAGGGATAGTAATAATAGAATAAAGATAATAGTAACAGTTATAGCGATAATAATAACAGTAAGAATGATGATAATAACAGTTATAGCGATAATAATAATAGTGATATGTATAATAAGAACACTTATAGTGATAATAATAATGGTAATAAGGATAATAATAAAATTTATAAGGATAAAGACAAGAGGAATCGGGATAATAATAATAGTAATAAGAATAGTTATAACAGTAATAATGATAATAATAACAGTTATAGCGATAATAATAACTGTAAGAATGATGATAATAACAGTTATAGCGATAATAATAATAGTAATAAGGATAATAATATTAGTTATAAGGATAAAGACAAGTGGAATAGGGCTAATAATAATAGTAATAAGAATAGTAATAACAGTAAGAATGATGATAATAACAGTTATAGCGATAATAATAATAGTAATAAGGATAATAATGGTAGTTATAAGGATAAAGACAAGAGGAACAGGGATAGTAATAATAGAATAAAGATAATAGTAACAGTTATAGCGATAATAATAACAGTAAGAATGATGATAATAACAGTTATAGCGATAATAATAATAGTGATATGTATAATAAGAACACTTATAGTGATAATAATAATGGTAATAAGGATAATAATAAAATTTATAAGGATAAAGACAAGATGAACAGGGATAATAATAAGGGTAATACGAATAATAATAACAATTATAGCGATAATAATAATAGTAATAAGGATAATAATAATAGTTATAAGGATACAGACAAGAGGAATAGGGATAATAATAATAGTAATAAGAATAGTAATAACAGTAATAATGATAATAATAACAGTTATAGCGATAACAATAATAGTAATAAGGATAATAATGGTAGTTATAACTATAAAGACAAGAGGAATATGGATAGTAATAATAGAATAAAGATAATAATAACAGTTATAGCGATAATAATAACAGTAAGAATGATGATAATAACAGTTATAGCGATAATAATAGTAGTTATAACGATAAAGACAAGAGGAACAGGGATAATAATAAGAGTAATACGAATAATAATAACAATTATAGCGATAATAATAATAGTAATAAGGATAATAATAATAGTTATAAGGATACAGACAAGAGGAATAGCGATAATAATAATAGTAATAAGGATAATAATAAAATTTATAAGGATAAATACAAGAGGAACAGGGATAATAATAATAGTAATACGAATAATAATAACAATTATAGCGATAATAATAATAGTAATAAGGATAATAATGGTAGTTATAAGGATAAAGACAAGAGGAATAGGGATAGTAATAATAGAATAAAGATAATAATAACAGTTATAGCGATAATAATAATAGTAATATGTATAATAAGAACAGTTATAGTGATAATAATAATAGTTATAAGGATAAAGACAAGAGGAATAGGGATAATAATAATAGTAATAAGAATAGTAATAACAGTAGTAATGATAATAATAACAGTTATAGCGATAACAATAATAGTAATAAGGATAATAATGGTAGTTATAATTATAAAGACAAGAGGAATAGGGATAATAATAATAGTAATAGGAATAATAATAACAGTTATAGCGATAATAATAATAGCAATATGTATAATAAGAACAGTTATATAGATAATAATAATGGTAACAAGGATAATAATAAAATTTATAAGGATAAAGACAAGAGGAACAGGGATAATAATAATAGTAATACGAATAATAATAACAATTATAGCGATAATAATAATAGTATTAAGGAGAATAATGGTAGTTATAAGGATAAAGACAAGAGGAATAGGGATAGTAATAATAGAATAAAGATAATAATAACAGTTATAGCGATAATAATAACAGTAAGAATAATGATAATAACAGTTATAGCGATAATAATAATAGTAATATGTATAATAAGAGCAGTTATAGAGATAATAATAATGGTAATAAGGATAATAATAAAATTTATAAGGATAAAGACAAGAGGAACAGGGATAATAATAATAGTAATACGAATAATAATAACAATTATAGCGATAATAATAATAGTTATAAGGATAAAGACTAGAGGAATAGGGATAATAATAATAGTAATAAGAATAGTAATAACAGTAGTAATGATAATAATAACAGTTATAGCGATAACAATAATAGTAATAAGGATAATAATGGTAGTTATAATTATAAAGACAAGAGGAATAGGGATAATAATAATAGTAATAGGAATAATAATAACAGTAATAATGATAATAATAACAGTTATAGCGATAATAATAATAGTAATAAGGATAATAATGGTAGTTATAAGGATAAAGACAAGAGGAACAGGGATAGTAATAATAGAATAAGGATAATAATAACAGTTATAGCGATAATAATAATAGTAATAAGGATAATAATTGTAGTTATAAGGATAAAGACAAGAGGAATAGGGATAGTAATAATAGAATAAAGATAATAATAACAGTTATAGCGATAATAATAACAGTAAGAATGATGATAATAACAGTTATAGCGATAATAATAATAGTAATAAGGATAATAATAATAGTAATAAGGATAAAGACAAGTGGAATAGGGCTAATAATAATAGTAATAGTAATAATAATAACAGTTATAGCGATAATAATAATAGTAATATGTATAATAAGAACAGTTATAGTGATAATAATAATGGTAATATGGATAATAATAATAGTTATAAGGTTAAAGACAAGAGGAATGGGGATAGTAATAATAGAATAAATATAATAATAACAGTTATAGCGATAATAATAACAGTAAGAATGATGATAGTAACAGTTATAGCGATAATAATAATAGTAATAGGAATAATAATAACAGTTATACCGATAATAATAATAGTAAAAAGTATAATAATAATATTTACAAGGATAAAGACAAGAGGAATAGGGATAATGATAATAATAACAGTTATAGCGATAATAATAATAGTAATAAGGATAATAATGGTAGTTATAAGGATAAAGACAAGAGGAATAGGGATAGTAATAATAGAATAAAGATAATAATAACAGTTATAGCGATAATAATAACAGTAAGAATGATGATTATAACAGTTATAGCGATAATAATAAGAGTAATATGTATAATAAGAACAGTTATAGTGATAATAATAATGGTAATAAGGATAATAATAAAATATATAAGGATAAAGACGCGAGGAATAGGGATAATAATAATAGTAATACGAATAATAATAACAGTTATAGCGATAATAATAATAGTTATAAGGATAAAGACAAGAGGAATAGGGATAATAATAATGGTAATAAGAATAGTAATAACACTAGTAATGATAATAATAACAGTTATAGCGATAACAATAATAGTAATAAGGATAATAATGGTAGTTATAATTATAAAGACATGAGGAATAGGGATAATAATAATAGTAATAGGAATAATAATAACAGTTACAGCCATAATAATAATAGTAATATGTATAATAAGAACAGTTATAGAGTTAATAATAATGGTAATAAGAATAATAATAACAATTATAGCGATAATAATAATAGTAATAAGGATAATAATAATAGTTATAATGATAAAGACAAGAGGAATAGGGATAGTAATAATAGAATAAAGATAATAATAACAGTTATAGCGATAATAATAATAGTAATATGTATAATAAGAACAGTTATAGTGATAATAATAATGGTAATAAGGATAATAATAAAATTTATAAGGATAAAGACAAGAGGAACAGGGATAATAATAATAGTAATACGAATAATAATAACAATTATAGACATAATAATAATAGTTATAAGGATAAAGACAAGAGGAATAGGGATAATAATAATAGTAATAAGAATAGTAATAACAGTAGTAATGATAATAATAACAGTTATAGCGATAACAATAATAGTAATAAGGATAATAATGGTAGTTATAATTATAAAGACAAGAGGAATAGGGATAATAATAATAGTAATAGGAATAATAATAACAGTAATAATGATAATAATAACAGTTATAGCGATAATAATAATAGTAATAAGGATAATAATGGTAGTTATAAGGATAAACACAAGACGAACAGGGATAGTAATAATAGAATAAAGATAATAATAACAGTTATAGCGATAATAATAATAGTAATATGTATAATAAGAACAGTTATAGTGATAATAATAATGGTAATAAGGATAATAATAAAATTTATAAGGATAAAGACAAGAGGAACAGGGATAATAATAATAGTAATACGAATAATAATAACAATTATAGACATAATAATAATAGTTATAAGGATAAAGACAAGAGGAATAGGGATAATAATAATAGTAATAAGAATAGTAATAACAGTAGTAATGATAATAATAACAGTTATAGCGATAACAATAATAGTAATAAGGATAATAATGGAAGTTATAATTATAAAGACAAGAGGAATAGGGATAATAATAATAGTAATAGGAATAATAATAACAGTAATAATGATAATAATAACAGTTATAGCGATAATAATAATAGTAATAAGGATAATAATGGTAGTTATAAGGATAAACACAAGAGGAACAGGGATAGTAATAATAGAATAAAGATAATAATAACAGTTATAGCGATAATAATAACAGTAAGATTGATGATAATAACAGTTATAGCGATAATAATAGTAGTTATAACGATAAAGACAAGAGGAATAGGGATAATAATAATAGTAATAGGAATAACAGTTATAGCGATAATAATAATATTAAAAAGGATAATAATAATATTTATAAGGATAAAGACAAGAGGAATAGGGATAGTAATAATATAATAAGGATAATAATAACAGTTATAGCGATAATAATAATAGTAATAAGGATAATAATAACAGTTATAGCGATAATAATAATAGTAATAAGGATAATAATAAAATTTATAAGGATAAAGACACGAGGAATAGGGATAATAATAATAGTAATACGAATAATAATAACAGTTATAGTGATAATAATAATTGTAATAAGGATAATAATAATAGTTACAGGGATAAAGACAAGAGGAATAGGGATAGTAATAATAGAATAAAGATAATAATAACAGTTATAGCGATAATAATAACAGTCAGCATGATGATAACACCAGTTATAGCGATAATAATAATAGTTATAAGGATAAAGACAAGAGGAATAGGGCTAATAATAATAGTAACAGTAATAATAATAACAGTTATAGCGATAATAATAATAGTAATATGTATAATAAGAACAGTTATAGAGATAATAATAATGGTAATAAGGATAATAATAAAATTTATAAGGATAAAGACAAGAGGAACAGGGATAATAATAATAGTAATACGAATAATAATAACAGTTATAGCGATAATAATAATAGTAATAAGGATAATAATATTAGTTATAAGGATAAAGACAAGTGGAATAGGGCTAATAATAATAGTAATAGTAATAATAGTAACAGTTATAGCGATAATAATAATAGTAATATGTATAATAAGAACAGTTATAGTGATAATAATAATGGTAATAAGGATAATAATAAAATTTATAAGGATAAAGACAAGAGGAATCGGGATAATAATAATAGTAATAAGAATAGTTATAACAGTAATAATGATAATAATAACAGTTATAGCGATAATAATAACTGTAAGAATGATGATAATAACAGTTATAGCGATAATAATAATAGTAATATGTATAATAAGAACAGTTATAGTGATAATAATAATGGTAATAAGGATAATAATAATAGTTATAAGGATAAAGACAAGAGGAATATTGATAGTGATAATAGAATAAGGATAATAATATCAGTTATAACGATATTAATAATAGTAACAAGAATAATAATAACAGTTATAGAGATAATAATAATAGTAATATGTATAATAAGAACAGTTATAGAGATAATAATAATGGTAATAAGGATAATAATAAAATATATAAGGATAAAGACACGAGGAATAGGGATAATAATAATAGTAATACGAATAATAATAACAGTTATAGCGATAATAATAATAGTTATAAGGATAAAGACAAGAGGAATAGGGATAATAATAATAGTAATAAGAATAGTAATAACACTAGTAATGATAATAATAACAGTTATAGCGATAACAATAATAGTAATAAGGATAATAATGGCAGTTATAATTATAAAGACATGAGGAATAGGGATAATAATAATAGTAATAGGAATAATAATAACAGTTACAGCCATAATAATAATAGTAATATGTATAATAAGAACAGTTATAGAGTTAATAATAATGGTAATAAGAATAATAATAACAATTATAGCGATAATAATAATAGTAATAAGGATAATAATAATAGTTATAATGATAAAGACAAGAGGAATAGGGATAGTAATAATAGAATAAAGATAATAATAACAGTTATAGCGATAATAATAATAGTAATATGTATAATAAGAACAGTTATAGTGATAATAATAATGGTAATAAGGATAATAATAAAATTTATAAGGATAAAGACAAGAGGAACAGGGATAATAATAATAGTAATACGAATAATAATAACAATTATAGACATAATAATAATAGTTATAAGGATAAAGACAAGAGGAATAGGGATAATAATAATAGTAATAAGAATAGTAATAACAGTAGTAATGATAATAATAACAGTTATAGCGATAACAATAATAGTAATAAGGATAATAATGGTAGTTATAATTATAAAGACAAGAGGAATAGGGATAATAATAATAGTAATAGGAATAATAATAACAGTAATAATGATAATAATAACAGTTATAGCGATAACAATAATAGTAATAAGGATAATAATGGTAGTTATAAGGATAAACACAAGAGGAACAGGGATAGTAATAATAGAATAAAGATAATAATAACAGTTATAGCGATAATAATAACAGTAAGAATGATGATAATAACAGTTATAGCGATAATAATAGTAGTTATAACGATAAAGACAAGAGGAATAGGGATAATAATAATAGTAATAGGAATAACAGTTATAGCGATAATAATAATATTAAAAAGGATAATAATAATATTTATAAGGATAAAGACAAGAGGAATAGGGATAGTAATAATATAATAAGGATAATAATAACAGTTATAGCGATAATAATAATAGTAATAAGGATAATAATAACAGTTATAGCGATAATAATAATAGTAATAAGGATAATAATAAAATTTATAAGGATAAAGACACGAGGAATAGGGATAATAATAATAGTAATACGAATAATAATAACAGTTATAGTGATAATAATAATTGTAATAAGGATAATAATAATAGTTATAGGGATAAAGACAAGCGGAATAGGGATAGTAATAATAGAATAAAGATAATAATAACAGTTATAGCGATAATAATAACAGTCAGCATGATGATAACACCAGTTATAGCGATAATAATAATAGTTATAAGGATAAAGACAAGAGGAATAGGGCTAATAATAATAGTAACAGTAATAATAATAACAGTTATAGCGATAATAATAATAGTAATATGTATAATAAGAACAGTTATAGAGATAATAATAATGGTAATAAGGATAATAATAAAATTTATAAGGATAAAGACAAGAGGAACAGGATAATAATAATAGTAATACGAATAATAATAACAGTTATAGCGATAATAATAACAGTAAGAATGATGATAATAACAGTTATAGCGATAATAATAATAGTAATAAGGATAATAATATTAGTTATAAGGATAAAGACAAGTGGAATAGGGCTAATAATAATAGTAATAGTAATAATAGTAACAGTTATAGCGATAATAATAATAGTAATATGTATAATAAGAACAGTTATAGTGATAATAATAATGGTAATAAGGATAATAATAAAATTTATAAGGATAAAGACAAGAGGAATCGGGATAATAATAATAGTAATAAGAATAGTTATAACAGTAATAATGATAATAATAACAGTTATAGCGATAATAATAACTGTAAGAATGATGATAATAACAGTTATAGCGATAATAATAATAGTAATAAGGATAATAATATTAGTTATAGCGATAAAGACAAGTGGAATAGGGCTAATAATAATAGTAATAAGAATAGTAATAACAGTAAGAATGATGATAATAACAGTTATAGCGATAATAATAATAGTAATAAGGATAATAATATTAGTTATAAGGATAAAGACAAGTGGAATAGGGCTAATAATAATAGCAATAATAATAATAATAACAGTTATAGCGATAATAATAATAGTAATATGTATAATAAGAACAGTTATAGTGATAATAATAATGGTAATACGGATAATAATAAAATTTATAAGGATAAAGACAAGACGAATAGGGATAATAATAATAGTAATAATAATAGTAATAACAGTAATAATGATAATAATAACAGTTATAGCGATAATAATAATAGTAATAAGGATAATAATGGTAGTTATAAGGATAAAGACAAGAGGAACAGGGATAGTAATAATAGAATAAAGATAATAGTAACAGTTATAGCGATAATAATAACAGTAAGAATGATGATAATAACAGTTATAGCGATAATAATAATAGTGATATGTATAATAAGAACACTTATAGTGATAATAATAATGGTAATAAGGATAATAATAAAATTTATAAGGATAAAGACACGAGGAATAGGGATAATAATAATAGTAATACGAATAATAATAACAGTTATAGTGATAATAATAACAGTTATAGCGATAATAATAATAGTAATAAGGATAATAATGGTAGTTATAAGGATAAAGACAAGAGGAATAGGGATAGTAATAATAGAATTAGGATAATAATAACAGTTATACCGATAATAATAATAGTAAAAAGGATAATAATAATATTTACAAGGATAAAGACAAGAGGAATAGGGATAATAATTATAGTAATAAGAATAGTAATAACAGTAATAATAATAATAATAACAGATATAGCGATAATAATAATAGTAATAAGGATAATAATGGTAGTTATAAGGATAAAGACAAGAGGAATAGGGATAGTAATAATAGAATAAAGATAATAATAACAGTTATAGCGATGATAATAACAGTAAGAATGATGATAGTAACAGTTATAGCGATAATAATAATAGTAAAAAGGATAATAATAATATTTACAAGGATAAAGACAAGAGGAATAGGGATAATAATAATAGTAATAAGAATAGTAATAACAGTAATAATGATAATAATAACAGTTATAGCGATAATAATAATAGTAATAAGGATAATAATAATAGTTATAAGAATAAAGACAAGAGGAATAGGGATAATAATAATAGTAATAAGAATAGTAATAACAGTAGTAATGATAATAATAACAGTTATAGCGATAACAATAATAGTAATAAGGATAATAATGGTAGTTATAATTATAAAGACAAGAGGAATAGGGATAATAATAATAGTAATAGGAATAATAATAACAGTTACAGCGATAATAATAATAGTAATATGTATAATAAGAACAGTTATAGAGATAATAATAATGGTAATAAGGATAATAATAAAATTTATAAGGATAAAGACAAGAGGAACAGGGATAATAATAATAGTAATACGAATAATAATAACAATTATAGCGATAATAATAATAGTTATAAGGATAAAGACAAGAGGAATAGGGATAATAATAATAGTAATACGAATAATAATAACAATTATAGCGATAATAATAATAGTAATAAGGATAATAATAATAGTTATAAGGATAAAGACAAGAGGAATAGGGATAGTAATAATAGAATAAAGATAATAATAACAGTTATAGCGATAATAATAACAGTAAGCATGATGATAACACCAGTTATAGCGATAATAATAATAGTAATAAGGATAATAATAATAGTTATACCGATAATAATAATAGTAAAAAGGATAATAATAATATTTACAAGGATAAAGACAAGAGGAATAGGAATAATAATAATAGTAATAAGGATAATAATAATAGTTATAACGATAAAGACAAGAGGTATAGGGATAATAATAATAGTAATAGGAATAATAATAACAGTTATACCGATAATAATAATAGTAAAAAGGATAATAATAATATTTACAAGGATAAAGACAAGAGGAATAGGGATAATAATAATAGTAATAAGAACAGTAATAACAGTAATAATGATAATAATAACAGTTATAGCGATAATAATAATAGTAATAAGGATAATAATGGTAGTTATAAGGATAAAGACAAGAGGAATAGGGCTAATAATAATAGTAATAGTAATAATAATAACAGTTATAGCGATAATAATAATAGTAATATGTATCATAAGAACACTTATAGTGATAATAATAATGGTAATAAGGATAATAATAAAATTTATAAGGATAAAGACAAGAGGAACAGGGATAATAATAATAGTAATACGAATAATAATAACAATTATAGTGATAATAATAATTGTAATAAGGATAATAATAATAGTTATAAGGATAAAGACAAGAGGAATAGGGATAATAATAATAGAATAAAGATAATAATAACAGTTATAGCGATAATAATAACAGTAAGAATGATGATAATAACAGTTTTATCGATAATAATAATAGTAATAAGGATAATAATAACAGTTATAGCGATAATAATAATAGTAATAAGTATAATAATAATAGTTATAAGGATAAAGACAAGAGGAATAGGGATAATAATAATAGTAATAAGAATAGTAACAACAGTAATAATGATAATAATAACAGTTATAGCGATAATAATAATAGTAATAAGGATAATAATGGTAGTTATAAGGATAAAGACAAGAGGAATAGGGATAGTAATAATAGAATAAAGATAATAATAACAGTTATAGCGATAATAATAATAGTAATAAGGATAATAATAATAGTTATGAGGATAAAGACAAGAGTAATAGGGATAATAATAATAGTAATAGGAATAATAATAACAGTTATAGCGATAATAATAATTGTAATATGTATAATAAAAACAGTTATAGAGATAATAATAATGGTAATAAGGATAATAATAAAATTTATAAGGATAAAGACAAGAGGAACAGGGATAACAATAATAGTAATACGAATAATAATAACAATTATAGCGATAATAATAATAGTAATAAGGATAATAATAATAGTCATAAGGATAAAGACAAGAGGAATAGGGCTAATAATAATAGTAATAGTAATAATAATAACAGCTATAGCGATAATAATAATAGTAATAAGGATAATAATGGTAGTTATACGGATAAAGTCAAGAGGAATAGGGATAGTAATAATAGAATAAGGATAATAATAATAGTTATGAGGATAAAGACAAGAGTAATAGGGATAATAATAATAGTAATAGGAATAATAATAACAGTTATAGCGATAATAATAATTGTAATATGTATAATAAAAACAGTTATAGAGATAATAATAATGGTAATAAGGATAATAATAAAATTTATAAGGATAAAGACAAGAGGAACAGGGATAATAATAATAGTAATACGAATAATAATAACAATTATAGCGATAATAATAATAGTAATAAGGATAATAATAATAGTCATAAGGATAAAGACAAGAGGAATAGGGATAATAATAATAGAATAAAGATAATAATAACAGTTATAGCGATAATAATAACAGTAAGAATGATGATAATAACAGTTTTATCGATAATAATAATAGTAATAAGGATAATAATAACAGTTATAGCGATAATAATAATAGTAATAAGTATAATAATAATAGTTATAAGGATAAAGACAAGAGGAATAGGGATAATAATAATAGTAATAGGAATAATAATAACAGTTATAGCGATAATAATAATAGTAATATGTATAATAAGAACAGTTATAGATATAATAATAATGATAATAAGGATAATAATAAAATTTATAAGGATAAAGACAAGAGGAACAGGGATAATAATAATAGTAATACGAATAATAATAACAATTACAGCGATAATAATAATAGTAATATGGATAATAATAATAGTTATAAGGATAAAGACAAGAGGAATATGGCTAATAATAATAGTAATAGTAATAATAATAACAGTTATAGCGATAATAATAATAGTAATATGTATAATAAGAACAGTTATAGAGATAATAATAATGGTAATAAGGATAATAATAAAATTTATAAGGATAAAGACAAGAGAAATAGGGATAATAATAATAGTAATACGAATAATAATAACAGTTATAGTGATAATAATAATTGTAATGAGGATAATAATAATAGTTATAAGGTTAAGGACAAGAGGAATACGGATAGTAATAATAGAATAAAGATAATAATAACAGTTATAGCGATAATAATAATAGTAATAAGGATAATAATAATAGTTATAAGGATAAAGACAAGAGGAATAGGGCTAATAATAATAGTAATAGTAATAATAATAACAGTTATAGCGATAATAATAATAGTAATAAGGATAATAATGGTAGTTATATGGATAAAGTCAAGAGGAATAGGGATAGTAATAATAGAATAAGGATAATAATAATAGTTATGAGGATAAAGACAAGAGTAATAGGGATAATAATAATAGTAATAGGAATAATAATAACAGTTATAGCGATAATAATAATTGTAATATGTATAATAAGAACAGTTATAGAGATAATAATAATGGTAATAAGGATAATAATAAAATTTATAAGGATAAAGACAAGAGGAACAGGGATAATAATAATAGTAATAAGGATAATAATAACAGTTATAGCGATAATAATAATAGTAATAAGGATAATAATGGTAGTTATAAGGATAAAGACAAGAGGAATAGGGATAGTAATAATAGAATAAAGATAATAATAACAGTTATAGCGATAATAATAATAGTAATAGGGATAATAATAATAGTTATAAGGATAAAGACAAGAGGAATAGGGCTAATAATAATAGTAATAGTAATCATAATAACAGTTATAGCGATAATAATAATAGTAATAAGGATAATAATGGTAGTTATATGGATAAAGTCAAGAGGAATAGGGATAGTAATAATAGAATAAGGATAATAATAATAGTTATGAGGATAAAGACAAGAGTAATAGGGATAATAATAATAGTAATAGGAATAATAATAACAGTTATAGCGATAATAATAATTGTAATATGTATAATAAGAACAGTTATAGAGATAATAATAGTGGTAATAAGAATAATAATAAAATTTATAAGGATAAAGACAAGAGGAACAGGGATAATAATAATAGTAATACGAATAATAATAACAATTATACCGATAATAATAATAGTAATAAGGATAATAATAATAGTTATAAGGATAAAGACAAGAGGAATAGGGATAGTAATAATAGAATAAGTATAATAATAACAGTTATAGCGATAATAATAACAGTAAGAATGATAATAATAACAGTTATAGCGATAATAATAATAGTAAAAAGGATAATAATAATAGTTATGAGGATAACGACAAGAGGAATAGGGCTAATAATAATAGTAATAGTAATAATAATAACAGTTATACCGATAATAATAATAGTAAAAATAATAATAATAATATTTACAAGGATAAAGACAAGAGGAACAGGGATCATAATAATAGTAATAACAGTAATAATGATAATAATAACAGTTATAACGATAATAATAATAGTAATAAGGATAATAATGGTAGTTATACGGATAAAGTCAAGAGGAATAGGGATAGTAATAATAGAATAAGGATAATAATAATAGTTATGAGGATAAAGGCAAGAGTAATAGGGATAATAATAATAGTAATAGGAATAATAATAACAGTTATAGCGATAATAATAATTGTAATATGTATAATAAGAACAGTTATAGAGATAATAATAATGGTAATAAGGATAATAATAAAATTTATAAGGATAAAGACAAGAGGACCAGGGATAATAATAATAGTAATACGAGTAATAATAACAATTACAGCGATAATAATAATAGTAATAAGGATAATAATAATAGTTATAAGGATAAAGACAAGAGGAATATGGCTAATAATAATAGTAATATTAATAATAATAACAGTTATAGCGATAATAATAATAGTAATATGTATAATAAGAACAGTTATAGAGATAATAATAATGGTAATAAGGATAATAATAAAATTTATAAGGATAAAGACAAGAGAAATAGGGATAATAATAATAGTAATACGAATAATAATGACAGTTATAGTGATAATAATAATTGTAATGAGGATAATAATAATAGTTATAAGGTTAAGGACAAGAGGAATAGGGATAGTAATAATAGAATAAAGATAATAATAACAGTTATAGCGATAATAATAACAGTAAGAATGATGATAGTAACAGTTATAGCGATAATAATAATAGTAATAAGGATAATAATAATAGTTATAAGGATAAAGACAAGAGGAATAGGGATAGTAATATTAGAATAAGTATAATAATAACAGTTATAGCGATAATAATAACAGTAAGAATGATAATAATAATAGTTATGAGGATAACGACAAGAGGAATAGGGCTAATAATAATAGTAATAGTAATAATAATAACAGTTATACCGATAATAATAATAGTAAAAATAATAATAATAATATTTACAAGGATAAAGACAAGAGGAACAGGGATCATAATAATAGTAATAACAGTAATAATGATAATAATAACAGTTATAACGATAATAATAATAGTAATAAGGATAATAATGGTAGTTATACGGATAAAGTCAAGAGGAATAGGGATAGTAATAATAGAATAAGGATAATAATAATAGTTATGAGGATAAAGGCAAGAGTAATAGGGATAATAATAATAGTAATAGGAATAATAATAACAGTTATAGCGATAATAAAACTTGTAATATGTATAATAAGAACAGTTATAGAGATAATAATAATGGTAATAAGGATAATAATAAAATTTATAAGGATAAAGACAAGAGGAACAGGGATAATAATAATAGTAATACGAATAATAATAACAATTATAGCGATAATAATAATAGTAATAAGGATAATAATAATAGTTATAAGGATAAAGACAAGAGGAATAGGGATAATAATAATAGAATAAAGATAATAATAACAGTTATAGCGATAATAATAACAGTAAGAATGATGATAATAACAGTTTTATCGATAATAATAATAGTAATAAGGATAATAATAACAGTTATAGCGATAATAATAATAGTAATAAGTATAATAATAATAGTTATATGGATAAAGACAAGAGGAATAGGGATAATAATAATAGTAATAGGAATAATAATAACAGTTATAGCGATAATAATAATAGTAATATGTATAATAAGAACAGTTATAGATATAATAATAATGGTAATAAGGATAATAATAAAATTTATAAGGATAAAGACAAGAGGAACAGGGATAATAATAATAGTAATACGAATAATAATAACAATTATAGCGATAATAATAATAGTAATAAGGATAATAATAATAGTTATAAGGATAAAGACAAGAGGAATATGGCTAATAATAATAGTAATAGTAATAATAATAACAGCTATAGCGATAATAATAATAGTAATATGTATAATAAGAACAGTTATAGAGATAATAATAATTGTAATAAGGATAATAATAAAATTTATAAGGATAAAGACAAGAGAAATAGGGATAATAATAATAGTAATACGAATAATAATAACAGTTATAGTGATAATAATAATTGTAATAAGGATAATAATAATAGTTATAAGGTTAAGGACAAGAGGAATAGGGATAGTAATAATAGAATAAAGATAATAATAACCGTTATAGCGATAATAATAACAGTAAGAATGATGATAGTAACAGTTATAGCGATAATAATAATAGTAATAAGGATAATAATAATAGTTATAAGGATAAAGACAAGAGGAATAGGGATAGTAATAATAGAATAAGTATAATAATAACAGTTATAGCGATAATAATAACAGTAAGAATGATAATAATAACAGTTATAGCGATAATAATAATAGTAAAAAGGATAATAATAACAGTTATGAGGATAACGACAAGAGGAATAGGGATAATAATAATAGTAATAGTAATAATAATAACAGTTATACCGATAATAATAATAGTAAAAAGGATAATGATAATATTTACAAGGATAAAGACAAGAGGAACAGGGATAATAATAATAGTAATAACAGTAATAATGATAATAATAACAGTTGTAACGATAATAATAATAGTAATAAGGATAATAATGGTAGTTATACGGATAAAGTCAAGAGGAATAGGGATAGTAATAATAGAATAAGGATAATAATAATAGTTATGAGGATAAAGGCAAGAGTAATAGGGATAATAATAATAGTAATAGGAATAATAATAACAGTTATAGCGATAATAATAATTGTAATATGTATAATAAGAACAGTTATAGAGATAATAATAATGGTAATAAGGATAATAATAAAATTTATAAGGATAAAGACAAGAGGACCAGGGATAATAATAATAGTAATACGAGTAATAATAACAATTACAGCGATAATAATAATAGTAATAAGGATAATAATAATAGTTATAAGGATAAAGACAAGAGGAATATGGCTAATAATAATAGTAATATTAATAATAATAACAGTTATAGCGATAATAATAATAGTAATATGTATAATAAGAACAGTTATAGAGATAATAATAATGGTAATAAGGATAATAATAAAATTTATAAGGATAAAGACAAGAGAAATAGGGATAATAATAATAGTAATACGAATAATAATGACAGTTATAGTGATAATAATAATTGTAATGAGGATAATAATAATAGTTATAAGGTTAAGGACAAGAGGAATAGGGATAGTAATAATAGAATAAAGATAATAATAACAGTTATAGCGATAATAATAACAGTAAGAATGATGATAGTAACAGTTATAGCGATAATAATAATAGTAATAAGGATAATAATAATAGTTATAAGGATAAAGACAAGAGGAATAGGGATAGTAATAATAGAATAAGTATAATAATAACAGTTATAGCGATAATAATAACAGTAAGAATGATAATAATAACAGTTATAGCGATAATAATAATAGTAAAAAGGATAATAATAATAGTTATGAGGATAACGACAAGAGGAATAGGGCTAATAATAATAGTAATAGTAATAATAATAACAGTTATACCGATAATAATAATAGTAAAAATAATAATAATAATATTTACAAGGATAAAGACAAGAGGAACAGGGATCATAATAATAGTAATAACAGTAATAATGATAATAATAACAGTTATAACGATAATAATAATAGTAATAAGGATAATAATGGTAGTTATACGGATAAAGTCAAGAGGAATAGGGATAGTAATAATAGAATAAGGATAATAATAATAGTTATGAGGATAAAGGCAAGAGTAATAGGGATAATAATAATAGTAATAGGAATAATAATAACAGTTATAGCGATAATAAAACTTGTAATATGTATAATAAGAACAGTTATAGAGATAATAATAATGGTAATAAGGATAATAATAAAATTTATAAGGATAAAGACAAGAGGAACAGGGATAATAATAATAGTAATAGTAATAATAATAACAGTTATACCGATAATAATAATAGTAAAAAGGATAATGATAATATTTACAAGGATAAAGACAAGAGGAACAGGGATAATAATAATAGTAATAACAGTAATAATGATAATAATAACAGTTGTAACGATAATAATAATAGTAATAAGGATAATAATGGTAGTTATACGGATAAAGTCAAGAGGAATAGGGATAGTAATAATAGAATAAGGATAATAATAATAGTTATAAGGATAAAGACAAGAGGAATATGGCTAATAATAATAGTAATATTAATAATAATAACAGTTATAGCGATAATAATAATAGTAATATGTATAATAAGAACAGTTATAGAGATAATAATAATGGTAATAAGGATAATAATAAAATTTATAAGGATAAAGACAAGAGAAATAGGGATAATAATAATAGTAATACGAATAGTAATGACACTTATAGTGATAATAATAATTGTAATGAGGATAATAATAATAGTTATAAGGTTAAGGACAAGAGGAATAGGGATAGTAATAATAGAATAAAGATAATAATAACAGTTATAGCGATAATAATAACAGTAAGAATGATGATAGTAACAGTTATAGCGATAATAATAATAGTAATAAGGATAATAATAATAGTTATAAGGATAAAGACAAGAGGAATAGGGATAGTAATAATAGAATAAGTATAATAATAACAGTTATAGCGATAATAATAACAGTAAGAATGATAATAATAACAGTTATAGCGATAATAATAATAGTAAAAAGGATAATAATAATAGTTATGAGGATAACGACAAGAGGAATAGGGCTAATAATAATAGTAATAGTAATAATAATAACAGTTATACCGATAATAATAATAGTAAAAATAATAATAATAATATTTACAAGGATAAAGACAAGAGGAACAGGGATCATAATAATAGTAATAACAGTAATAATGATAATAATAACAGTTATAACGATAATAATAATAGTAATAAGGATAATAATGGTAGTTATACGGATAAAGTCAAGAGGAATAGGGATAGTAATAATAGAATAAGGATAATAATAATAGTTATGACGATAAAGGCAAGAGTAATAGGGATAATAATAATAGTAATAGGAATAATAATAACAGTTATAGCGATAATAAAACTTGTAATATGTATAATAAGAACAGTTATAGAGATAATAATAATGGTAATAAGGATAATAATAAAATTTATAAGGATAAAGACAAGAGGAACAGGGATAATAATAATAGTAATACGAATAATAATAACAATTATAGCGATAATAATAATAGTAATAAGGATAATAATAATAGTTATAAGGATAAAGACAAGAGGAATAGGGATAATAATAATAGAATAAAGATAATAATAACAGTTATAGCGATAATAATAACAGTAAGAATGATGATAATAACAGTTTTATCGATAATAATAATAGTAATAAGGATAATAATAACAGTTATAGCGATAATAATAATAGTAATAAGTATAATAATAATAGTTATAAGGATAAAGACAAGAGGAATAGGGATAATAATAATAGTAATAGGAATAATAATAACAGTTATAGCGATAATAATAATAGTAATATGTATAATAACAACAGTTATAGATATAATAATAATGGTAATAAGGATAATAATAAAATTTATAAGGATAAAGACAAGAGGAACAGGGATAATAATAATAGTAATACGAATAATAATAACAATTATAGCGATAATAATAATAGTTATAAGGATAAAGGCAAGAGGAATAGGGATAATAATAATAGAATAAAGATAATAATAACAGTTATAGCGATAATAATAACAGTAAGAATGATGATAATAACAGTTTTGTCGATAATAATAATAATAATAAGGATAAAGACAAGAGGAATAGGGCTAATAATATTAGTAATAGTAATAATAATAACAGTTATAGAGATAATAATAATAGTAATATGTATAATAAGAACAGTTATAGAGATAATAATAATGGTAATAAGGATAATAATAAAATTTATAAGGATAAAGACAAGAGGAACAGGGATAATAATAATAGTAATACGAATAATAATAACAATTATAGCGATAATAATAATAGTAATAAGGATAATAATAATAGTTATAAGGATAAAGACAAGAGGAATAGGGATAATAATAATAGAATAAAGATAATAATAACAGTTATAGCGATAATAATAACAGTAAGAATGATGATAATAACAGTTTTATCGATAATAATAATAGTAATAAGGATAATAATAACAGTTATAGCGATAATAATAATAGTAATAAGTATAATAATAATAGTTATAGATATAATAATAATGGTAATAAGGATAATAATAAAATTTATAAGGATAAAGACAAGAGGAACAGGGATAATAATAATAGTAATACGAATAATAATAACAATTATAGCGATAATAATAATACTAATAAGGATAATAATAATAGTCATAAGGATAAAGACAAGAGGAATTGGGATAATAATAATAGAATAAAGATAATAATAACAGTTATAGCGATAATAATAATAGTAATAAGGATAATAATAATAGTTATAAGGATAAAGACAAGAGGAATAGGGCTAATAATAATAGTAATAGTAATAATAATAACAGCTATAGCGATAATAATAATAGTAATAAGGATAATAATGGTAGTTATACGGATAAAGTCAAGAGGAATAGGGATAGTAATAATTGAATAAGGATAATAATAATAGTTATGAGGATAAAGACAAGAGTAATAGGGATAATAATAATAGTAATAGGAATAATAATAACAGTTATAGCGATAATAATAATTGTAATATGTATAATAAAAACAGTTATAGAGATAATAATAATGGTAATAAGGATAATAATAAAATTTATAAGGATAAAGACAAGAGGAACAGGGATAATAATAATAGTAATACGAATAATAATAACAATTATAGCGATAATAATAATAGTAATAAGGATAATAATAATAGTCATAAGGATAAAGACAAGAGGAATAGGGATAATAATAATAGAATAAAGATAATAATAACAGTTATAGCGATAATAATAACAGTAAGAATGATGATAATAACAGTTTTATCGATAATAATAATAGTAATAAGGATAATAATAACAGTTATAGCGATAATAATAATAGTAATAAGGATAATAATAATAGTTATAAGGATAAAGACAAGAGGAATAGGGATAATAATAATAGTAATAGGAATAATAATAACAGTTATAGCGATAATAATAATAGTAATATGTATAATAAGAACAGTTATAGATATAATAATAATGATAATAAGGATAATAATAAAATTTATAAGGATAAAGACAAGAGGAACAGGGATAATAATAATAGTAATACGAATAATAATAACAATTACAGCGATAATAATAATAGTAATATGGATAATAATAATAGTTATAAGGATAAAGACAAGAGGAATATGGCTAATAATAATAGTAATAGTAATAATAATAACAGTTATAGCGATAATAATAATAGTAATATGTATAATAAGAACAGTTATAGAGATAATAATAATGGTAATAAGGATAATAATAAAATTTATAAGGATAAAGACAAGAGAAATAGGGATAATAATAATAGTAATACGAATAATAATAACAGTTATAGTGATAATAATAATTGTAATGAGGATAATAATAATAGTTATAAGGTTAAGGACAAGAGGAATAGGGATAGTAATAATAGAATAAAGATAATAATAACAGTTATAGCGATAATAATAACAGTAAGAATGATGATAGTAACAGTTATAGCGATAATAATAATAGTAATAAGGATAATAATAATAGTTATAAGGATAAAGACAAGAGGAATAGGGATAGTAATAATAGAATAAGTATAATAATAACAGTTATAGCGATAATAATAACAGTAAGAATGATAATAATAACAGTTATAGCGATAATAATAATAGTAAAAAGAATAATAATAATAGTTATGAGGATAACGACAAGAGGAATAGGGCTAATAATAATAGTAATAGTAATAATAATAACAGTTATACCGATAATAATAATAGTAAAAATAATAATAATAATATTTACAAGGATAAAGACAAGAGGAACAGGGATCATAATAATAGTAATAACAGTAATAATGATAATAATAACAGTTATAACGATAATAATAATAGTAATAAGGATAATAATGGTAGTTATACGGATAAAGTCAAGAGGAATAGGGATAGTAATAATAGAATAAGGATAATAATAATAGTTATGAGGATAAAGGCAAGAGTAATAGGGATAATAATAATAGTAATAGGAATAATAATAACAGTTATAGCGATAATAATAATTGTAATATGTATAATAAGAACAGTTATAGAGATAATAATAATGGTAATAAGGATAATAATAAAATTTATAAGGATAAAGACAAGAGGACCAGGGATAATAATAATAGTAATACGAGTAATAATAACAATTACAGCGATAATAATAATAGTAATAAGGATAATAATAATAGTTATAAGGATAAAGACAAGAGGAATATGGCTAATAATAATAGTAATATTAATAATAATAACAGTTATAGCGATAATAATAATAGTAATATGTATAATAAGAACAGTTATAGAGATAATAATAATGGTAATAAGGATAATAATAAAATTTATAAGGATAAAGACAAGAGAAATAGGGATAATAATAATAGTAATACGAATAATAATGACAGTTATAGTGATAATAATAATTGTAATGAGGATAATAATAATAGTTATAAGGTTAAGGACAAGAGGAATAGGGATAGTAATAATAGAATAAAGATAATAATAACAGTTATAGCGATAATAATAACAGTAAGAATGATGATAGTAACAGTTATAGCGATAATAATAATAGTAATAAGGATAATAATAATAGTTATAAGGATAAAGACAAGAGGAATAGGGATAGTAATAATAGAATAAGTATAATAATAACAGTTATAGCGATAATAATAACAGTAAGAATGATAATAATAACAGTTATAGCGATAATAATAATAGTAAAAAGGATAATAATAATAGTTATGAGGATAACGACAAGAGGAATAGGGCTAATAATAATAGTAATAGTAATAATAATAACAGTTATACCGATAATAATAATAGTAAAAATAATAATAATAATATTTACAAGGATAAAGACAAGAGGAACAGGGATCATAATAATAGTAATAACAGTAATAATGATAATAATAACAGTTATAACGATAATAATAATAGTAATAAGGATAATAATGGTAGTTATACGGATAAAGTCAAGAGGAATAGGGATAGTAATAATAGAATAAGGATAATAATAATAGTTATGAGGATAAAGGCAAGAGTAATAGGGATAATAATAATAGTAATAGGAATAATAATAACAGTTATAGCGATAATAAAACTTGTAATATGTATAATAAGAACAGTTATAGAGATAATAATAATGGTAATAAGGATAATAATAAAATTTATAAGGATAAAGACAAGAGGAACAGGGATAATAATAATAGTAATACGAATAATAATAACAATTATAGCGATAATAATAATAGTAATAAGGATAATAATAATAGTTATAAGGATAAAGACAAGAGGAATAGGGATAATAATAATAGAATAAAGATAATAATAACAGTTATAGCGATAATAATAACAGTAAGAATGATGATAATAACAGTTTTATCGATAATAATAATAGTAATAAGGATAATAATAACAGTTATAGCGATAATAATAATAGTAATAAGTATAATAATAATAGTTATAAGGATAAAGACAAGAGGAATAGGGATAATAATAATAGTAATAGGAATAATAATAACAGTTATAGCGATAATAATAATAGTAATATGTATAATAAGAACAGTTATAGATATAATAATAATGGTAATAAGGATAATAATAAAATTTATAAGGATAAAGACAAGAGGAACAGGGATAATAATAATAGTAATACGAATAATAATAACAGTTATAGTGATAATAATAATTGTAATAAGGATAATAATAATAGTTATAAGGTTAAGGACAAGAGGAATAGGGATAGTAATAATAGAATAAAGATAATAATAACCGTTATAGCGATAATAATAACAGTAAGAATGATGATAGTAACAGTTATAGCGATAATAATAATAGTAATAAGGATAATAATAATAGTTATAAGGATAAAGACAAGAGGAATAGGGATAGTAATAATAGAATAAGTATAATAATAACAGTTATAGCGATAATAATAACAGTAAGAATGATAATAATAACAGTTATAGCGATAATAATATAGTAAAAAGGATAATAATAACAGTTATGAGGATAACGACAAGAGGAATAGGGATAATAATAATAGTAATAGTAATAATAATAACAGTTATACCGATAATAATAATAGTAAAAAGGATAATGATAATATTTACAAGGATAAAGACAAGAGGAACAGGGATAATAATAATAGTAATAACAGTAATAATGATAATAATAACAGTTGTAACGATAATAATAATAGTAATAAGGATAATAATGGTAGTTATACGGATAAAGTCAAGAGGAATAGGGATAGTAATAATAGAATAAGGATAATAATAATAGTTATGAGGATAAAGGCAAGAGTAATAGGGATAATAATAATAGTAATAGGAATAATAATAACAGTTATAGCGATAATAATAATTGTAATATGTATAATAAGAACAGTTATAGAGATAATAATAATGGTAATAAGGATAATAATAAAATTTATAAGGATAAAGACAAGAGGACCAGGGATAATAATAATAGTAATACGAGTAATAATAACAATTACAGCGATAATAATAATAGTAATAAGGATAATAATAATAGTTATAAGGATAAAGACAAGAGGAATATGGCTAATAATAATAGTAATATTAATAATAATAACAGTTATAGCGATAATAATAATAGTAATATGTATAATAAGAACAGTTATAGAGATAATAATAATGGTAATAAGGATAATAATAAAATTTATAAGGATAAAGACAAGAGAAATAGGGATAATAATAATAGTAATACGAATAGTAATGACAGTTATAGTGATAATAATAATTGTAATGAGGATAATAATAATAGTTATAAGGTTAAGGACAAGAGGAATAGGGATAGTAATAATAGAATAAAGATAATAATAACCGTTATAGCGATAATAATAACAGTAAGAATGATGATAGTAACAGTTATAGCGATAATAATAATAGTAATAAGGATAATAATAATAGTTATAAGGATAAAGACAAGAGGAATAGGGATAGTAATAATAGAATAAGTATAATAATAACAGTTATAGCGATAA